>JAFNEN010001036.1:0-160304 GCA_019343175.1 Oedothorax gibbosus | reverse complement strand
AAATTAGAGAATAAAGACGCATATTTATTTATCATACAAACGTATGGTTTTATGTAGTTTTACTCGTTAACGACGATTGTGGGAAAAAAATGACACGCGAGAATAAATTTTCAGCTTTAGTTTATATAAATTGACAAAGTATAAAATAAGGCACGTAGAACTGAACAATTTATGAAGGACAAATTAAGTTTCATTAAAAGCTATTTTTTAACTTTCATAAAACGATACTCAACAACTTAAAAACATCATGAAATGCACGAACTGTACTATGCCATGCTCATTATTAGTTTAGAAACAAGAAATTCCAAAGGAACTAAAATAGCTTATTTTTCTATTACTCAAATACTTACTGAAATTATTATCGTTAAACAAGTAGGTAGGTTTGCTACAGTAACTGTCACCTAGAGCTACTTCTACACCAGATTTATGCACCTTAGGGTAAAACTTCACAAAACACATCATAGTGTACATTATAATTACTAAAACAATATTATCTTAATAAACACAGCATGTAATTTAAATTTTTAAAAGCCAAAATTAACTATTTTCAATAGTTTTCTTTTAAAATAAAATTTATCATATCATTTGCTAAATTTTACACAAATCTGTAAAAAAAATATTTTCGAAATAGTTAGTAGTAAAAAGAACATTAAACTACTCCAAAATGCACTAATATATGAAGAAATATAAGTTATATCCAACCAGATTTTATGCAAAAAATATAATGCAAAAAAGTTTAAAAGCATTCTGATTTAATTTAAATTTTCCCGTTTTTTTTATTTCATTTATTGTTCGATATCAGCCAAATATTAATAATAAAGTATATTAGATATTTTTAAGTATTCACTATGTTTCTGGTTAGTTTAACATGTGTTATCATTTTAGCAAAAAAATACTTTGCGTTAAGATGCCTTAATTGTAAACATTTAAAAAAGAAACGTGTGCTATTATAAGCCGCTTTTTTAAATACCCAGTTTTTATTTGACTTAAAATGAAATCTTCGTTTCTAAAATTGTATGATCCTTAATTAACGTGAAAATTAGTGACTAGAATAATGCTATTTTTATCAAGATTTTGTCCAATTCCTTGTTAAAATGTAACTATACATCCTCAATTGATAAAAAAAATAATTTATATGGGACTTATGCTATCACAGCTCATACGTATTCTATGGCACCATTATTTATTTGAAGGTTTTTGTGTTTCCAACTTTCGAAGCCCAAACTACAATAGATACAGGCAAGTGAGTTACGTCAAAAAAATAAATCATCGCTTCTAAACTAGAGGTCATTTAAGACTTCAGAAAAAATGAAATTTGAAGTACTTTAATTGCCTTGTTGCAGGTGACGTAGTCCTTCCAACTTTCATTCCTGCAAATCTGTGCTCTAATTGGTGCTCCATTTCCACGTGACATAAATCACAAATATTTTTTCATAATTTCTGTTGCCACTCAAGAGCTGAAACATGTCCATAAAAAATACTGCAAAACTTAATACCCATTTAAAAAAGTATTAGACATTTTGACGTTTTTAAGTTTAACGTAAATCATGCTGCGATTGAGGTTTTTACACGCATGTTATTTATCAGAGTTTCTACTTTAACCCATTAAAAGCAAATTCGAAAATTGCATTAATATATCTTTCTCACTTACTTTCAGTTAATATGACTTAATTTGTCCTACACAAATTTTTCAGTACTATGGGGTTCATTTATCTTATATTTTATTTATTTAGATAAACCAAAGCAGAAAACTTATTTTCGCATCTCAAGTTTTGCCAATCGTCTTTAACGGGTATTGATTTTGAACTTTGTTCTCTTTTAACAATTTGAGCGAAAAGCGAGTTGATACGCATTAATAGCTTTCAACTACAAAGCTCAAATTAGGAGAATAAAAAAATATTTATTTATCATACAAACATGTTTTATGTAGTTTAACTCATTAACTACGATTGTGGCAAAAAAAAAATCATGCCATGTGAGAATAAGTTTTCAGCTTTAGTTAATCTAAATTAACAAAATATAAAACAAGAGACCGTAGTACTAAACAATTTATGAAATACAAATTAAGTCACATTAAAAGTGATCGCTAAAAACTTCAGAAAGGTAATATGGGGGAGTTAAAAAACGGGTTTTTTTTAATCCAATTTTCACAGAACTATGTAATAAATCGCATTCACATTTCCACTCATGTAGAGAGACACGTCCTATCAAAATGTAGTCTTATTAACATCGTAAAAAAAAACTTTACAGCTCTTATCTTTTTTATATCGCAAATATTTGACATCGAAATATTCTTACTTTACATTCAATATCGATTGAATATTTTTATAGTTTTAAATTAAAAATTAAAATTCTATTTTTCATAAACTAATTTTAACAACTTACAATCAGCATGAGCTTTATGTCATGCTCATAATTAGTATAGAGCTAATTAAAATTTTCATGTTTCACGTCTTGAGTGGCAACTGTTCCCAAGACTGAAAATAAGTTCTACTTAATTGGTTAAACAATGTAGTGGGCTGATCTTACCGTGTCAACCAACCAATCGCCGAAACCCCCAACTGAAGTCCAGGAGTGAAAGCAGGAATGGTTACGTCAGGCGAAACAAGCCAATGGAACTGAAAATAATTTCTTGTGTTTTTCTAACATTTGAGCAGCTTGTCATTACAACAATGATAAGTAGACTGTTGGTTTCAAGTAGTATTCTTAGAATTGTAAGCATAAAAGGGAAACATTCAATAAAGTGAAAGTAAATCTATAGATGTTTACGTGCATGGAAAAGAAATTGGCGTAATTTCGATTTTTCGTGGTTAAATATCCTGCAGCTGAGTCATATTGGTGCTAATGTGCCCTCTTCCTCAAAAAATGATTTAAAAGTATAAGGCATTGTTCTCTTGCATTGGCGTTGAAAAATACTGAAAACCGTTGAAGGTAACACAATGTATCTGATAGTGCGTTCACCATTATTTAACAAATCTAACTAAAAATATAATGTAATGAATAACTATTTCAGGTTTTCCACGCGGCCTAAAAAAACCTAAACCTCATTTCTACTCCATATTGCTTAAACTGCAAATAAAAGAATGGAAATTCGTGAAACGTCAAAAAAAATCAGCAAGGGTTCTTTATATATATACAGGAACTGGAAAATAAAATGATAACAGGATTTTAGACATAATTTACGATTTCCCGTTGCGTAAAAAATTAATGCAAAAGTTGTTTCATTGGATTTTTTTGTAGTTTTTTTATGGTAGAATTATATTTTTTTGGAATTTGCTTAGAACTTACTAGTATAACCACAATACTCGCATTAAGAGATGAAATAAAATTTTTAAAAAAATCTTACAGGCTACAATTAAATTTAAAGGAATTTTCATTTTGTTTGAAATTTCTTTAAATTTTTAGTTTTAACAATTAATGCATCACATTTCTATCTTATCTTAACGTAAAATACTTCTTATCATTATAAACTAGAGCTCTATCGGATAATGCAGCTATTAAAAAAAAACTTGTTGAGTATGGACAGTGTATTTTCAAACAAATTTTCAACCTTGTAAAGGTGTGTGAACCGCTGAAGTATCTTGCAACCGCTATTTCATTTTTTTTTGATTGGCCATATAGCATGTTAGATTGTTTCTCCTATCTTAGTAACAAAATTAATAGGGCATGTCTTTTTGTTAAAATTGAATTAATTTAGCATTCGTTACTGCCAAAGATATAGCTTAAAAAAAGCCTGGAAAATATAAAAAAAATTGCCACAATTGAAGAAACTAAATATGAATTATTTCCAACTTATCCAACGATTTTTTTTTCAGTAAACATGTTTTTACTTCGATTTTCGAGTTGAATAATAATTACAAAGGAAACATAATCCAAATTTATAAAAATGAGTATCTGCAAAGAGCGAAATATTTTCTTAAAATAAGTTTTTAGTTGAAAAGCACAAAAATGTACAAATGAACCCTATGTAGCATATTTAGAAATGGTTTCTTGGGTTTGGTTAAATGTAACATTTCAGAATTGTGTGCTATGGACTTTTACTTAGTTATTACAATCCCGCGAGTTAATTCTATGCAAAATGAGGATTTACCGGTCTTTAAAGGAATGTTCAATTAAAAAAAATTTTGCTAATTTTTCTTTGCATGGATAGTTGGATACATTAAAATCGTATCCGAGACTTAAAACAAACACCGAACACCCGACTGCATTAAATGTAGTTTTCACTTAATTCCTTTAAGACTGGTAAAATTTATTTAGCATCGAATTAACCTTTTGTCTTGCATCAATAAATGTCAGATTTGACTCAAAATGTAATTTTTTAATATTTAACTTTTATATATTTTTTAATTATCATATAAAATAAAATAAGTTTTAAAAGCATTAATATAAATTTAAAGTATGAGTTACGTAGGAAATTATCTAGTACATTAAAAAAATGGCTTTATCTCCTTTCGTTGTTTTTCTCTAACATACAGAGTGGCTAACAACATGATGTAGTGTAAGACTAAAACACCCGAAGTATTTCACCAGTAACAAGAAAGAAAAATTATCAGTCAGCACGAAAAAAAATATTCCTGTAAAACTCCTGCCCAATGCACATCGAACACTATCCGCGATATCATAAGTGTCCTTTTGTAAAGTGTTGCTCTTGGCACATCAAGAAATGGTTGCCCTATCCAATGAACTATTTGCACAAAACAATTCATGCTCCGGCGAAGGACTCTTAACTATGGCATAGAAAGAGTGGCGATGTACTGCATTGAACACTTAGCATAAACTATTGTTTTGGAATAAAGTTTGATCCCTGGTGAATGAAGCTATGGCTGGCATTTACATCGTACACTCAAAGTTCCGCCCAAGAACCCTTGCCTTTGGAAGTAAAGCAGAAGCTGGCCATGCAATAACTATTCATGAAAACTATTCCAGGGGAAAATTCTTGTCGCATGCACATCAGACACTATCCACGAAATCATTAGTGTGTCCTTCTATAAAGGTGTTACTCTTGGCTAATCCAGAAGTAGTTGTTCCTTCATCCGCACAGTTTGCATAACAGAATTTGACCCAGCTAGATACTCTTGACCACGGTATAGAAAGAAACGACCGTCTACTCCACTGAACACTTATCCCAAACTATAGCCTCGTGTGAAGTGTGGTCCCTGACGAATGAAGCAGCTGCTGCTTTCTCAAACACTCGCACTGTTCTGACGAAGAACTGTTTCCGTGGGCAAACAAAGCTGTTTCTGGCCACTCCAACGAACACTTTCCACGAAAAAGCATTCCTGTAAAACTCCTGCTCAATGAAATTGGAATACTGCCCACAAAATAATTAATTTTTTTGTGTATAGTGTTACTTCTGGCACTTAAAAAAGTGATTTCCCTCTCCAACGAACAATTTGCACAAATCAATTTATGCTCCGGTGAAAGACTCTGTACTATGGCACAGAAGGAAGTGACCATCTACTCCATTGAACATTTATAATAAACTATTCCCTGGGATAAAGTGTGTCCCCTGGCGACTGAAGCAATGGCTGTCTTTTCCATTGTAACCTAAGTAGTAGCTGAATACGCCATAACACACTACGAAAACAATTCCCATGGAAAATTCTTGTCCCATGCACATCAGACACTATCCACGAAATCATTAGTGTCCTTCTGTACAGGTGTTACTCTTGGCTAATCCAGAAGTAGTTGTTCCTTCATCCGAACAGTTTGCATTACAGAATTTGACCCGGCAAGATACTCTTAACCACTACATAGCAAGAAGTGAACGTCTACTCCACTGAACACTTAGCCACAAAGTATTGCCTCGTGTGAAGTGTGGCCCCTGACGAATGAAGCAGCTGCTGCCTTCTCAATCAAACACTCATAGTATAAAGCTCATGTGTTCAGTGCTCACTATCCACGAAATCATTAGTGTCCTTGTGCAAAAGTGATTTCTTAACTTTCATAAAACGATACTCAACAACTTAAAAACATCATGAAATGCACGAACTGTACTATGCCATGCTCATTATTAGTTTAGAAACAAGAAATTCCAAAGGAACTAAAATAGCTTATTTTTCTGTTATTCAAATACTTACTGAAATTATTATCGTTAAACAAGTAGGTTTGCTACAGTAAATGTCACCTAAAACTACTTCTACACCAGATTTATGCATCTTGGGAAAAATATTCGCGAACACGTCATAATTTACATTATAATTACTATAACAATATTATCTTAATAAATACAGCATGTAATTCAAACTTTTAAAAGCCAAAATTAACTATTTTCATAAGTTTTCTTTTAAAATAAAATTTATCATCTTTATCATTTGCTAAATTTTACACAAATCTGTAAAAAAAATATTTTCGAAAGTTAGTAGTAAAAAAGAACATTAAACTACTCCAAAATGCACTAATAGATGAAGAAATATAAGTTATATCCAACCAGTTTTTATGCAAAAAAAAATTAATGCAAAAAAGTTTAAAAGCATTCTGATTTAATTTAAATTTTCCCGTTTTTTATTTCATTTATTGTCCGATATCAGCCAAATATTAATAATAATGTATATAAGATTTTTTTAAGTATTCACTATGCTACTGATTAGTTTAACATGTGTTATCATTTTTAACAAAAAATACTTTGCGTTAAGATGCCTTGATTGTAAACATTTAAAAAAACGTGTGCTATTATAAACCGTTTTTTTAAATTCCCAGTTTTTATTTGACTTGAAATATTCGTTTCGAGAATTGTATGATCCTTAATTAACGTGAAAATTAGTGACTAGAATAATGCTATTTTGATAAAGATTTTGTCCAATTCCTTGTTAAAATGTAATTATATACATCCTCAATTGATAAAAAAAAATTATATGGGACTTATGCTATCACAGCTCATACGTATTCTATGGCACCATTATTTATTTGAAGGTTTTTGTGTTAAGTGAAACGCAACCTTTTTTAAAATGATAAAAAAAAAATTAAAAAAATAATCATTTTTAAAAGTAAATACATCTTCTCCCTACTTTTCTGGTGGTTCAAGTAAAAGAATACATTTTTAATTGGGGATTATAAGTACTATCACTTTTCTTCATTTAAGAATTTTGTGTTTAGTAAAACTTCCATCTTTTTAACACTAGAAGAAAATACATAAATTTCAGTATTTTTTTATAATCCTAAATTAGAAAATATACGTCAATGCATTTTTATTAATTTTTCTTTCATTTATTAACAAATAAATCTTTATATACAAAAATGAAAAATTAAATTGAGTTATATTATGTAGGTCTATAATCACTTACAGATTTTGTAGTTAGTGCAATAATCCATTTGCATTTTAAATATTGAAAATGTATTTTGTACGGAATTAATTTTTTAAAATATATTCAGTGCAATCTTGTTAGCTTCCATACTTAGTTTATAACGTAAAAAGTTAAAACTCTTATGAAGGCCATGACCGTCTGTCACCCACTTTCATAGCCCAAACTACAATGGCTACAGACAAGTGTGGTACGTTAAAAAAAATAAATCATCGCTTCTAAACTAGAGGTCATTGAAAAATTCAGAAATAAAATGAAATTTGAAGTACTTTAATTGCCTTGTTGCATATGACATAGTCCTTCCAACTTTCATTCCTGCAAATCTATGCTCTAATTGGTGCTCTATTTCCACGTGACATAAATCACAAATATTTTTTTCATAATTTTTGTTGCCACTCAAGAGCTGAAATATGTCTATTATTTTTTTAAAAAAACTCTACAAAACTTAATACCCATTTTTAAAAAAAAAGCATTAGTTTATTTTGATGCTTTTAACCTTAACGTAAGTCATGCTGCTATTGAGGTTTTTTTACACGCATATTACTTATCAAAGAGTCTACTATAATCCCTTAAAGGCATATTCGAAAATTGCATTAATATATCTTTCGAACTGAATAAAAACCCTTACTATGAATTTTTAGAATTAGTTTTTAATATGACTTAATTTGTCCTACACAATTTTTTCAGTACTATGGGCATTTGTCTTATATTTTATTTAGATAAACCAAAGCAGAAAACTTATTTTCGCATCAAGTTTTCTTGCCAATCGTCTTTAACGAGTTTTGATTTTGAACTTTGTTCTCTTTTAACAATTTGAGCGAAAAGCGAGTTGATACGCATTGATAGCTTTCAACTACAAAGCGCAAATTAGGAGAATAAAGAAATATATTTATCATACAAACGTGTTTTATGTTTTTTAAACTCATTAACGACGATTGGGGCAAAAAAATCATGCCATGTGAGAATAAGTTTTCAGTTTTAGTTAATCTAAATTAACAAAATATAAAACAAGAGACCGTAGTACTGAACAATTTATGAAATACAAATTAAGTCACATTAAAAGCGATCGCTAAAATCTTCAGAAAGGTAATATGGGGGAGTTAAAAACGGGTTTTCTTTTTTTGTATCTAATTTTTACAGAACTATGTAATAAATCGCATTCACATTTCAACTATGATGTAGAGACACATCCTATCAAAATGTACATATTATCTATATTAACATCGTAAAAAAACTTTACAGCTCTTATCTTTTGGATATCGCAAATAAAATGTGTTGTCGATAACATGTTTGACATCGAAATATTCTAACTACATTCAATATCGATTGAATATTTTATAGTTTTAAATTAAAAAATTAATTCTATTATTTTTCATAACTAATTTTAACAACTTACAATCAGCATGAACTGTAAGTCATGCTCATACTTAGTATAGAGCAAATTAAAAAATTTATGTTTCAAGTCTTGAGTGGCAACAGTTCCCAAAAACGAAAATAAGTTCTTAATTTGTTAAACAATGTGGTGGGCTGATCTTACCGTGTCAACCAACCAATCGCCGAAACCACCAATGGAGTCCAGGAGTGAAAGCAGAATGATTACGTCAGGCGAAACAAGCCAATGGTGGAACTGAAAATAATTTCTTTGGTGTTTTTCTAAAATTTGAGCGGCTTGTCATTACAACAATGATAAGTAGACTGTTGGTTTCAAGTAGTATTCTTAGAATTGTAAGCATAAAAGAGAAACATTCAGTTAAGTAAAAATAAATCTATAGATGTTTACGTGCATGGAAAAGAAATTGGCGTAATTTCGATTTTTCGTGGTTAAATATCCTACAGCTGAGTCATATTGGTGCTAATGTGCCCTCTTCCTCAAAAAATGATTTAAAAGTATAAGGCATTGTTCTCTTGCATTTGCGTTGAAAAAGACTGAAAACCGTAGAAGGTAACACAATGTAGCTGATAGTGCGTTCACCATTATTTAACAAATCTAACTAAAAATCTAATGTAATGAACAACTATTTCAGGTTTTCCACGCGGCCTAAAAAAACCTAAACCTTTCTAAGCAAATTACAAAAATATATAATTCTACCATAAAAAAAACTACAAAAATTTCAACAACTTTTGAATTAATTTTTTACGCAACGGGAAATCGTAAAGAACCCTTGCTGATTTTTTTGACGTTTTCCGAATTTCCGTTCTTTTATTTGCAGTTTAAGCAAAATCGAGTAGAAATTGAGCGGCTTCGCAAATAACCACAATGTGCTCGCATTAAGAGATGATATATAATTTTTAAAAAACCTACAGGCTACAATTAAATTTAAAGGAAATTTCAGTGTTTGAAATTTAAATTTTTAATTTTAACAATTAATGCATCACATTTCTATCTTTATCTAAACGTAAAATACTTATCATTATGAACTAGAGCTTTATCGGATATCGCAGGTATTTATTAAAATAAACTTGTTGAGTATGGACAGTGTATTTTCAAACAAATTTTCAACCTTGTAAAAGTGTGTGAATCGATAAATCTATTAAAATTGATTTAAAAAGTATCTTGAACCGTTATTTCATTTCTTTTTTTTAGATTGGCCATGTAGCATGTTAGATTGTTTCTCCTATCTTAGTAACAAAATTAATATGGCATGGCTATTTGCTAAAATTGAATTAATTTAGCATTCGTTACTGCCAAAGATATAGCTTAAAAGTAATAGCTTAAAAAAAGCCTGGAAAATTAAAAAAAATGCCACAATTGAAGAAACTAAATATAAATTATTTCCAACTTATCCATCGATTTTTTTTTCGTAAACATGTTTTTACTTCGAGTTGAATAATAATTACAAAGTAGGAAACATTATCCAAACTTATAAAAATGAGTATCTGCAAAGAGTGAAAGAATTTCGTAAAATAAGTTTTTAGTTGAAAAGCACAAAAATGTACAAATGAACCCTATGTAGCATATTTAGAAATGGTTTCTTGGATTTGGTTAAATGCAACATTTCAGAATTGTGTGCTATGGACTTTTATTATTTAGTTATTACGATCCTGCGAGTTAATTCTATGCGAAATGAGGATTTACCGGTCTTAAAGGAATATTCAATAAAAACAAAATTTGCTAATTTTTATTTGCAGTGATTCTTGGATACATTAAAGTTACGTTAAGTGTAATCGAGACTTAAAACAAACACAAGACTGCATGAAATGTTGCTTTCACTTAATTTCTGGACTGGTAAAATTTATTAAGCATCGAATTATATTTTTGTCTTGCATCACTAAATGCCAGATTTGACTTAAAATGTAACTTTTAAATGTTTAACTTTTTTATATTTTTTTAATTATCATATACAATAAAAATGAGCTTAAAATATATAAGCATCGATATAATTTCCATGTTTGAGTTACTTAGGAATTGTATAGCAAATTTATAAAAAAATGGCTTCATCTCCTTTCGTTAATTTGCTCTAACTTATAGAGTGGCTGACATGATGTAGTGTAAGTCTAAAACACCCGAAGTATTCCACCAGCAAAACGAAAGAAAATATTCAGTGCTCCATGTTAAGAGTGACCAACACCAGTAGCTTCCGGCGCAGGCTAATTAACAGTAGTTCCACTTGAAAAAAAACTGATTCTCCTAAGAAAAAACTAACTACACGTATCAAGTAATCAGACTTCAAACATAACGATCAGGCTGCTCCATTGTACACTGTGCTTGAAACAATTAATCAAGGTAAATAATTGCTGTCCCGGGCAAATGAAAGCATTAGCTGACCCCTAAAACAATTTCCACGAAACCACTTGGGTCCTTGTAAAGAAGTGTTGCTCTTGAGATATCAACAAAAGAGACTCTGTTCTATCAAGCACTTAGAAGAAACATTCCTTTGGTAGTGAGCTGGCCCGCGCGAATAGCCTGCTGCTCCAATGTCCCTACGAAGAACTCTTGCCCGTGGGCAAATAAAGCAATTGCCCCTCAATCTAACACTTCACGACAACAATGCTGTGAAAAATTCGTGTCCCAAGTACATTGAGCACTGTCCTCGAAGTAATTAGTGTCCTTGTGTAAAATGTTGCTCTTGGCACATCAATAAGTGGTTGCCCTCTTCAAACAACAATTTATACGAATAATTCTTGTGAATAATTCTTGCTGACTACTATATATTGAACACTAAGCACAAACCATTTCTTGGGATGGACGAATAAAGAAATGGCTAGTGTCCATCGAACATTCATAGTATCCCGGAGAAGAACGTTTTTGGCAAGCAAAAGCAGCTGGCCACGTAATAACACTTCATGAACACAATTCCAGTGATATTCTTGTCCAATACACATCAAACTTGAAATAATTAGTGTCCTTGTGTAAAAAGGTTGCTCTTGGCACATCACAGTGGTTGTCCCTTCATCGAAGAGTTTTCACACCATTTGTGCCCTGGCAAAATACTCTAGACTATGGCATAGCACAAAGTGACCGTCTACTCCATTGAACACTTAGCACAAACTATAGCCTGGTGTGAAGTGTGGCCCCTGATAAATGAAACAGCTACTACCCATTCAAGCACTCAGTGTCACAACGAACTCTTTCCGTTGACAAACACTGTTTCTGTCCACTCCATCGAACACTCCACGAAAAAAAAATACCTGTAAAACTCCTGCTCCACTATCCACGAACTCATAAGTGTCCTTGTGTAAAGTGTTGCTCTTGGCACTTCAAGAAGTGGTTGTCATCGTCAACGAACAATTTGCACCAAACAATGAGCCCCGGGAAAAGACTCTTGACCATGGTGTAGCAAGAAGTGACCATCTACTCCGTTGACCACTTAGAATAAACTATTCCCTGTCATCAAGTGTGGCTCCTGGCGAATGAGGGAATGATTGGCTTCTCCATCGTTCACTCAATGTCCCCGCGAGGAACTCTTGCCTTTGGCAAGTGAAGCAGTAGCTGACCACGCAGTAACAATTCACAAAAACAATTCCAGTGGGAAAATTCTTGCTCTATACACATCAAACGTCCTTGTGTAAAGGGGTTGTTCCTGGCACATCAAGAAGTAGTTACCCCTTCATCGAAAAGTTTTCACAACGGAATTTGTCCCGAAAAATACTGTGGCATAACAAGAAGTGACCGTCTACTCCATTGAACACTTAGCACCACGCACTATTACCAGGTGTGAATAAATGTGGCCCCTAGACGAATGAAGCAGCGGTTGCCTTCTCAATCGAACACTCATAGTGTCCTAACAAAAAACTCTTGCCGTAAGCAAATAAAGCTGTGTCTGGCCATTCCATCGAACACTTAGCACGAAAACATCATTCCTGTAAATCTCCTACTAAATGCACATAGAACACTATCCACGAACTCATTTGTGTCTTTGTGTGAAGTATTGCTCTCTGCACTTCAAGAAGGGGTTGTCTTCGCCAACGAACAGTTTGCACCAAACAATATGAGCCCCGGCAAAAGACTTGTCCATAGAATAGCAAGAAGTAATCGTCTACTCCATTGAACACTTATCATGGACATTGCGAAAAAGAAATGGCGTAAATGACCTTGGCGAAAAAGAAATGGTTGCCTTCTCCATCGTACACTCAGTGTCCGGCGAGGAACAGTTACCGTTGGCAAATAAAGCAGCAGCTGGCCACGCGATTAACACTTCACGAAAACAATTCCGGGGGGGCGGGGATTCTGGTTCCATGCATATCGGACACTATCCACGAAATCATTAGTATCCTTGTGTAGAGGTGTTGCTCTGAGCCCATCAAGAAGTGGTTGTCCCTTCATCGAATAATTTGCTCGAAAAAATGGGTGCCCAGGTGAAGAACCTAGGCAAACAATAGCAAGAAGTGACTGAAAACTTTAATGAACACTAAGAGTATCCCAGTGAGGAACTCAGGCAAATAAAGCATAGCTTTAGGCAAATAAAGCAGTAGCTGTTCACATCAACAAAAACTCTCCACGAAAAAAAATTCCTGTACAAAAACTTGCACCGTGCACATCGGACACTATCCATAAAAACATTAGTGTCCTTGTGTAAAAGTGTTGCTCTTGGCACATCAAGAAGTGTTTGCCCCTTTGTCGAACCATTTGCACAAAACAATTCGTGCCCAGTCTAAAAACTATTGACTATGACATAGCTCGAAGTGACTATCTTCCTTATTGAACACTTAGCATAAACTATTATATTCCGTTAGAAGAAGTGTGTGCCCCGGGCGAATGAAGAAGTTTGCCCTTTGTGAATGAAGAAGTTTGCCCTTTGTGAATAAAGAAGTTTGCCCTAAGTGAATAAAGAAGTTTGCCCTAAGTGAATGAAGAAATTGTTATTCGCCATCGATTCTCATAATATCCCAATAAAGAACTTGTTGCGGGAAAATAAAACAGTTTCTCTCCACTTCAACGAAACCTTTCCCCACAAAAGTGTTCCTGTACAAAAACTTGCCTCATGTACATAGATCACTATCCATGAAATCATCAGTGTCCTGGTGTAGAAATGTTGCAAATGGCGCCTCAAAAACTGGTTGGCCAATATCATGAACAATTTGCATAAGTTGTGTAACGACGAAAAACTCTTGTTTGGGGCAAATAAAGCCGAAATCTTACCCAAGTGATTTTCAAAGAGAAAGTCTTGCTCATGGTACTTCAAGAATTTGTTGCCTTTTCATTGAACAATTTACACAACAATTTATGCCGCGGCAAAAAAAACTTGCCTATGGTATAGCAAGAAATGACTGTCTACCTCACTGAACACTTAGCATAAACTATTCCCTGAGATGAAGTGAGCCCCGTATGTGAATGAAGCAGGGGTTTGCGTCTCTATCAAACACCCCATGTCCCGTGGAAAAACTTTTGCCGTGGAAAAATCGCATTATTATCCTGTGAATATTGCTGGTCACTCACACCATTGATCAATTTAAACGAAAAACAAATCCCTGTAAAAAAAAACTCTTGGATTATGCACATAAAACACTATCTTCGAAATCATTAGTGTCCTTGTGTAAGAAGTGTTGCTCTTGGCCCATCAAAAAATTGTTGCCCCTCCAACGAACATTTGACACCAATATATTTGATACCAATTTATACCCCGGCATAAAACTCTGGTCTACGGCATAGCAAGAAGTGGCCTTCAACTCAATCGAATTCCAGAGAAAAACTTTTAACCTGGCATATTATAAGAGTCTTGTCCTTTGTGACAAACGAATATCCAAAATCATGTGTGTAAAAACAAAACTGTCGTTTTGGGTATATCAAGAAATGCTTTCCTGCTCCATGAAACAGGTTTCACTAAACTATTGTGTCCCGGTGAAGAATTGTTGCTCCATGGACATCTAGAAATGATTGGCCACACCAACGAGAACCATTTAATTACTCTATCCAACACACTTTGTAAAATCATTAGTGTTCTTGTGAAGAGTTGTTTCGCCCGTGCAAATGAATTATCCAATGGACAATTTACACATTCTGGAAAACACATTTTAAAAAAATGATTGGAGATGATGCCTCGTAATCTGATATAATCTGATTTTTTATTAGTAACTTAATGGAATTAATTTATCAGCATTAAAGCCTTGCAAAAATATTTAATTTAAATTTTTTATAATAATTTCTTTATTGCATTATTAAAATGTCTTTATTATCTTATAAATACAGAAGTTTTTATTATCTTTAATTTTAACATAATTTTTAAAGTGATTTTACAATAAATTTTAAAATAAGTATGTTTAAAGGATTGTTTTAGTATTTTTAACTTTTCGTTTTTTAATTTTAAACTTAAATACCAATATAATATATTTTAAAAGAAATTTTAGTGTTCTTTAATTTTAAACTCTGATCTGATATTTTCTACGGCTAAAAACTAATTTTAAATGTTAAATCTGACATAATGACGGACAAAACGTTAAAGTGTATAGTTTAACATGACCCTTTGCAACTGGATGTCTTAACTGACGGGACTAGCTTATCTCTCGTGTTCTCCTCTGAAAAGACTACCCAAGTTTGATAGGTTACAGTAATAAAAAAAATCTAGAAAGCTTTGTGTTAGTCCCTTCAAAGGGAAAATACAGGAAATATAAAAGCTATTCCTTTAAATGAGACACCAGACTTCGAAGGGTTAAAAGTGGGCCAAAAAAATTCGCACACGATTCAGAAATTTCCATAATGAGACCCTATAAGAAGTCCATTTTCAAGCCAAAAAGCGACGCGAATAAATTTTATAGATAGGTTTTAAGAAAGTTTTTCGCTTCAGCAGTCATTTATTTAATGGTGTTTTAGACTAAATTCAATGGAAACCATATTTTCAATTTTGTATAATTCAATGTTTATTTTAGTTTACTAGTTTTTAAATTCTGAAATGAATGATAATTAGTATTACATATTTTTAAGATAAAGATAAAAAAAATCTCAATGTTTTAAATTATTCAACAAAGAACGATTGCTCACTTATGAAATTTAATTGGTTCCCATACTTTTCTAGATACTGAGAATTCTATAACAAAGGAATTAATGTTTTAGAAAAATGCTGAAATGTACGATAGAAACATTTAAAAAAATATTGTTTTAAATCTATACTTTTTTAAAAAGAATTTAGTAATGGAAAAAATGTCATGAAAGAAAAAGATAGAAACGTGGAATTTGGTTTTAAGATAATTTTTTTTATATATTTTTTTAATTACAAATAAACTATCAGTTATATTTTAAATATTTATTTAATTCACAAACTTAAGTCTTGCCGCTTAAACTGTATGTGTAAAAGTCTGTTATTTCAGTGTAGGAAATTTTACATTTATTTATTTGGCAATACTGAAAATCTAGATTTGAAATGCTATCAAACCTAACTTTAATCGATCAAAACAAAGACTCGTTAGACACATCAAAGGATGAAGATTTTATTAATGTCGCACTATCAACTGCACTGCGCTATTTCAGACGGTTTTGCAGTATATTCTAGCGAAAACGCCCGAGAAAAATCCTTTCTTCTGACTGACCTGAATCTTGCATCTATTTTCTGAATGATAGCACATTAATTTTCGATATGTCCCAATTAGTTTTGTACTTAGGAACTACACTGTACCTTTAATCATCAGTGGAAAAAGTTCTAAAACTCCTTAACTACAACTAAATGTTAAAGCAACTTCCCATCTCTTCGATCATCATTAAAAAGTAAGCGTACTGGAAGGCGATTTACCTGAATTTTGATTGTCTCTGTTTGCAGTAAGTAAATTAACAATTTTTGTAAGTTAGCTATCCACAATTTAAAAAGATAATTTAAAGAATGCATTTTGAAACCATGGTAGTCTATTGTGTTGTAAATACTTTCAATTTGATGTTGTAATTGAAGCCGTCGTAGGAAAAATTCAGTGTTAAACTTTTTTGAAAATGTTGGTTTAATTCGTGCCTAGCATTTTTAAAATAGTTCACTAAGCATGTGTTATCAGAAATCCACCACTTCGAATTAGGATAAAAAAAAAATATGAAGTCTCTCTATTCACTGCTAAACTGGGGAAATAATTAAATATCACTTAATCTATTAAAAATTAGCATCTCTATTATTATAATAACCCTAATATTTTTATGATATTCAGTCACCTGATCATCAATCACAAGTTAATAATAAATGTCATGCAATAAAGGGCCCTTAATGGCCCATTGCGAATAATAATTAGCCCTCACCGAATGAAAACGCTAATGTTAAGTTTCTAAAATTTGTTTCTCCTGTAACTTAATTTGTCTTGGATAAATTTTGAGTAATGATCTTCATTTATCCTATATTTCGTTTATTTAGATTAACTAAAGCAGAAAACTTATTTTCGAATGCCAAGTTTTCTTGTCAATCGTCTTTAACGAGTAAAGGAAATAATAACTTGATTTTGCGCTTTGTTCTCTTTTAACAATTTGAACGAAAAGCGAGTTGATATGCATCGATGGCTCTCAACTACAAAGCTCAAATTAGGAGAATAAAGAAACATATTTAGTTATCACACATACAACATAAGTTCTCTGTTGTTAACTCATTAACGACGATTGTCAAAAAAAATACGTCATGTAAGAATAAGTTTCAAGCTTTAGTTTATCTAAATTTTGAAAAAAAATCAGCTGTAAACATTTCTATTGGAGAATTTGTTTTATTTTAAAATTGCGATTAAAATCTGACGATTCTCCCTATTCACTGGTATACTGGGGAAATAGTTAAATATCTCATCATAATCTATTAAAAATAAGCATGCTTATTGTCATGATCCAAATATTTTTATTCATGCAAAGTGATTAAAAATCGAATTCAAAAATTTAATTTAATAAAAAAAACTTTGAAATTTTCCAGTTAATTGTCAAACACTATTAGATCGTCTTTTTTGCTTAAACTTATGGATTCCGATTGAGGAATTTTTTTAATTAATCACTATTACATGTATGGACGGTATTGGCAATTAAAAATACCGTTTATGTAATAATTCAATACATTTTAATTTTCTTTTTCGAAACTTAAAGTTTGCTATTCGAATCGGATCATTTCAACAATTCTTTAATTTATTTTTCCATTATTTAGGATCATACATATTTTGAAGTTGATAATTAAAAATGATTTTTTTTACCTAACTGTACAATAAATCTTTTCCTTATAGGGAACAAACTAAAACTGGTATGGGAAAACTGCAAATTAAAATATTTCTGAATATTGAACATGTTTTCATCGAACAAGCATTTCTACTCTTCGGTAAATGTTCGTATTTTCTTGGTGAGGATCAACCTAGTATAATCTATCAATAATATGTATATGAATATATAAATATACTTTCAACAAGAAGTCTAAAAGAACTAAAATACTCTACTTTCCCGTTTCTTAAATACTTACTGGAATTCGTATCGGGAAAACAAATAGGTTTGTAACTGTAAATGTCATCTTTAACCGTTTCTCAAAGTTATATACATATGTATTAAGAAAAAAATCACCAAACAAGGCATTCAGCTATAACTTAAACTTCTAGAAACCAAATTCAACTATTTTAATATTTTTTCGCAAACTAAATTTATACTATATCACGTCTGCTTAATTTATTTGTAATTCAAAAATATGTATCAGTAATAAAAATCATGAAACTTCCAACTGCACTAAAAAAATAATGTAAATTAAAACTGACCAGAATTTCATGCAAGAAGTACAATGCCTAAGCGCTTTCTTAGTAAACAAATAAACCATCAAAGAATCACATTGTGCCACGTTTTTGACGTCATTCCAAACTGATTTATGACAAAATTAATTTTGCTTCAAATATTATTTATAAAGTTTTTAAAGCCGTTGATGTGGCAACAACGATTTGAATGACTTGAAATTTAATTTCAATGCTGATTCAATGGATAATTTACCGCGACAGACAGCTGTCTGCCGAGACGTGCGAACAAAATTATGAAAGGGTCTTGAGGTCATACATTCTAAAAATAATTTTCATCGACGGATGAACATTCGGAAGGGTACAGACGAGACATTCGCATGCAAAAACTACTTTTCATTTTATTACGCGACAGAGCTGTCTGCGAGACGTGAACAATTATGAAATGGTCTCTGAGGTTACATTCTAAAATAATTTTACATCGAGTATGAACGTTTCGGAGGGGTACAGACAGACGGACATCGTCCGCATGCAAAACCTACTTTTTCATTTTTTTTAATTCTTTCAAATTAAAAAAAGGAAAGTAGGCCTTTTAAAAAAATGATACTCGTATCTACCTGGACATTGTTTGATAACTCCTGGACATTGTTCTTTCTTTTGAAAAATGATGCTCATTTTCTACCTGAACATTGTTTGATGCGATACTTGCACTAAACAATTTTCAATCTGCCAATTCACAAAATATTTTATGGCCTGGTTGAGGATCAAAAAATAAACAGCCCATTGGCTTAAATAATTGCCATTTTCAGTATATTGTTAATATTGATATATACAATCATTTTCTCTCTAAATTATTGCCTAAAATTTGTCTTTAATTAAGGTTATTTCGATAAGTTTCTCTGTTGTAAACCCTACCTGATTTTTTTTTTAATTGAACTTTTTATCGTAGTTGAGGATTATGTTAAAATTACTCACGGCATCAAGAAATATTGCCTTACCTTTTACTTTATTCTATGAGGATCAACAGTCACCGGCATCGATAATTATAAATGTCATCAATTATCGATCCATTCGCGTATACCATTAACACTCGCCAAATAAAAATGCTAACGTTTTTAAAACTCGTTTTTCCTGTAACTTAATTTGTCATAAAAAAATGTTTTACTATGGTCTTCATTTAACCTATATTTCGTATATTTAGATTAACTAAAGCAGAAAACTTAATTTCACATGCCAAGTATTCTTGCTAATCGTAGTAGAGTAAAAAAATAACTTTTGGTTTTGAACTTTGTTCTCTTTTAACAATTTGAGCGAAAAGCGAGTTGATACGCATTGATGGCTCTCAACTACGATTGGCAAAAAAACATGTCTTGTGAGAATAAATTCTCAGCGTTTGTCTATCTAAATCAAAATACAGATAAAACAATTGACCGTAGTAATGAACAATTTATGAAGGACAAATTAAGTCACATATTAAAAGCTATTTTTTAAAACTTGAAATTAGCGATTTTACTTGGTAATTATGCAATTCTCAAATGAGACTTTTGAGGGGTTAAAAATGGATATTTATTTTTTTCTTCTAATTTCCACAGGATCATATTGCAAATCGCATTCACATTTCAACTGTTTTCATGTAAAGACTAGTCTTATTCAAATGTGGTCTTATTAAAATTATAAATTGCATGTTAATCCATTAACGACCCATTCGTGAATAAACCATTAAACCTCACCGAGTAAAAAACGTTTTAAATTTTAAAATTATTTTTTCCTGTAACCTAACTTGTCCCACAATTTTTTTTAATAATATGGTCTTTGTTTTATGTTTCTTTTATTTAAATAAACTTAATAAGCTTATTTTTGCATGTCAATTTTTCTTGAAAATCGTCTTTAATGTTTTTAATACTTTATTATTAACTTCATTCGTTAATAACACTGATATATTTCTATTTGACAAATATTCTGTTTAATTGAGGATCTTACTAAAGTTATCAATCAAAGAACACTCTTTTTTATGAATTTAGTCATTAAAAAACTTACAATTTTACCCCCACCCCTTCTATCTATAATAATAAAAGAGTCTGTCTGTGTGTCTGTCTTCGGATCGTAAAAGATCTACTTATACTGCCCACAGGAATTCGAAATTTTAAAGATAGATTTCCTTTAATACTAACGTGTGCACCTGAGGCTTAGTTTTTTCATATTTGTTCCATTTTTAGAGAAAATTCGAATATTCTGAAAAAAAAAAACCACTTTCGCTCAAATCCGATCATTTTTTCTCTTTCCTGATGCCATCGGCTGAAAAAATTAAATAAAACTTTTAACGAAAACATTTAAAATTCAAAATGTTTATTTTATTCTTTTGCCATTACTTTCAGAAACTAAATTCATTATTTGAAAAATAATTGACACGTTTCAAGTGACGTATTCCGCCAGTCTTCGTTCCCGGATTTTATTGTGGGTTTATTTGATGATTTTTTCATTGGAATTTTCTGTTGACTGCATGTATGCATATTTAAGCAATAAATGTATAGTTAGCTATTACTGAACTATGATGGTTAATAAAGGCCATCGCACTAGAGCTATTAGTGTGTTATGTCTATTTTTTCGCCAAATACGTTGCCAAATTCGCCAAATTATTAACTAAAATTCGCCAAATAGGCAATTTCTTTTATGAATAATTTATAAGCTGGTTTTTCATTTTGGAATTTTAAGGCAATGAAACGGGATTTTATAATTTATAACGAGCGGAAACAATAATAAGTTTATGATCCTATAACAGGTTATATGGTACACATATTTGGAATCTATTTGATATGTTTTTATTCCGTGCGAAGAACGGGTATAAATTTGCTAGTAATAAATATTAATTTCCTTTTAATTATGAATCAGGGCTGGGGCTCAGTCGGTAACGCGCTTGTCTTGCATGCGAAATGTCCTATGTTGGGATCCGAACCCTCAATCTTGGGCTTATGAGACGGACACGTTAGACCTCTCCACTGAGCCGCTCAAAAAAGCATAGTTCAATAATTTATTTCAAGTATTTACAAATAAATTGCATTTGTATTGCGTTCAACTATCGATTAAATAATACTTTTTTGCACGAAATGTAAATAAGATTTATTTTTATACACTTCTGTTAATTTTTCTTATTCAAAAAAGGTGTAGTCTTTTACGGGAAATAATTTCTTTAAAAAAAGTTGATTTACAGAACTAAATTATTCAACTTTTTTTTTAATTTTGAAAAAAACTATATTAATTTTAAGAGGCTGGTATTGTGTAACGAATGTTTAAATATCGTCAGTTGCAATGGGGTACATTGAAGCAGCAGTTCCGGTCATTGGGTCCGGCAGACGCGAAACTCTGTGTTTAGTTTCCAAGCAATCTTGCTCTCTCATTTTATCGACATGCTGAAAATCTTGCTCGTCGCACAATTTGAACCTTGGAGGCACGTTAGCGCTAAGGTATGCTCTATAATTCAGCCACTAAACCTGCCCAAATTATTTCCCCTTTCTAGGTAGTTAGTTTACACTGAACAATTACTATTTCTCCGGGTTTGAATATTCTTCAAATGCTTTCTGGAACAACCAATTTGCACCATGCTCAAGTTTTAGTTTATACCCTATGTGAATAATAAAAATGATTTTATCAATGCAATTTAATATGTCGAATTATAGCTGATTAAAACATTGATTTTAAGTGAAATTGAAAGTTAAAACATTAAAAAATAGAAAATATAATTAAAGTAAGTTGTTTGAAGCCGTTGTATGTTAAGAGGGTTTCAAATTGTTGAAAGCGTCAGAAATATCAGTTCGTATTTCAGTGCGGATTGTTATTTGTAATAAACTAATAAATCAAAAAATCGAAAACTTTTACTACAGAATCGTAGAAATAGTCTCCCTTAATTCCGTGTCAAACTGGGGCTGGGCAGTCCAGTCGGTTAGGCACTCGCCTAGCATGCGAAAGGTCCCAGGTTCGGTTCCGGGCATCGCCAAAATAACTGCCGACCTATAAACGGCCCGTGCAGCCAAAAATGTCCGACGAATAATACCCCGTGTAAGGGAGTGCACGTTAAATATCCTTCAAAGTCCTAACGCTGCGTACGATGTCGCCCTTAACGGTTGCGTTGGGTGCCTATTCAGGTGTCGGCTCGTCACTTGACTGTGGTTCTAAAATACGACGCCCGTCGCCAATAGCCCTCGTGTAGCTCTAGTGCGACGATAATTCAAACCAAACCAAAGCGTGTCAAACTATTTTTTAATAACAAGTTTGTTATTTCAAGTTTCCATCTGCTGTCCTAAGGATCTGCATTTCTTTAAAATAACTTGTTTCAGGGGCCAGCTTTCATTTCTTTTTCCTTCGATAGATGCTCCAATTGGTGCTTTTTCCTCTACATGGACATTGATTTACCAATTAAGGCTGCAGAAATAATTTATTTGCATTCGGCATTTCTGTTGCCACTCAAGACCAGAAGCATGCCCATTATATCTACAATATAAAAGAACTGACGATTTTTGTTTTATATTAAAATATTTCGTGTACCTCTTTCCTCAATGAAATTTGTTGATATTAGTAAAATTTATATTTTATGACGAATAAAAATTTTAATGTCTTTTTATATAATTCAAGACATAATTTTTAAAGGCTAAAGGGTTTCTGAGTTTTAAAAAAAATGACTTAAAAGTTGCAAAATTTGATTTTGAAACATTCAAAATTATATTTATGTACGTGTAACTGATTTATTAGGGCCAACACACAATAGGTTAATCCCCTTCATCCAATTATATTCCACTAATTATGCAAACATATTTGCCACAATTATGCCCTAGTCTAGTTTGTTAAGTTAAATAATTTCAGTTGTAATGTATGTGACTTATAAGTATGTATCCATACAGGAAATCACAAGTTTGGGCCTCTAGGATGAAACTTTTTTTATCAGTTCATCCAAAAACCCCATTTATTTTATAAGTGGAACATTAATTTACTATTGAAATGACTCTTCAAAATCTATATATATAATACTCTTATACGGCACCCAAATTTCCTTATATTTCTATCTCTGAAATGGCAACAATCGAAAAGAACAAAAATACTACTAATTTCAAAATGGCCGACTGAAAGCAACAAAAAAGTGTTTCTTCAGGATTGGCTTGAAAAAGGGAAAAATAACTATAAATATTATGCACAAAACATAGTTCGATACGGCAGAAAAACATTGAATGTATTTTTTTGAGAAAAGCACTACGAAATAACACAAGGATTGACAATTTCGGTAATGGCTGCAATAAGGCCAAAAAATGAAAAACAACCATAAATATTGTGAGCGGAATCAGTAAGTTTAAATTTAAACATGCATAATATTAGGAACGTTTAATGTAGGAAAATTTAAATTATAATTTCGATTGACTGAACTACCAAACACAATTGTTAATAAAATAAGAAAAATTCAAATTGGTTTTAAATATAGGTTATAAGCATTGACGGCTACTGCGGTTTCCAATTTATTTACAAATGGATCTTAGTCAAGCAGCGGAATATTTGCTCAATAATAACCATTAATTTATAAGCATTAATTTTTAATTATTTTTTTTAAAGGATTCTAAAGGCGGTTAACCTAAAAGACCGTGTCTGGATTTGGCGCCAGTCGAAAAATGTCGCCAAGTCAAAATGGCAACAAACCGTGCGTTTGCCAAGTTTGTGAAATGACAACAAATAATTACTTAAAATGCTGCTCAAAACTGAAAATGTCTGCTGAGAGAATATGAAAGATTTCCTTATTAAAATTATCGTGGCATTTGCGATCGTAGATCGTAGCGATATTTTAAAATAAGAAAATAAGAACTCAACAGTTTGCTGCAAGTTCAAAAACAATGCTCACAAAAATATTTTAAGAAATGAGTTATTTTAATAATTAATGATTAATAGTATTTTAAATATATTAATACGATTTAAGAATTCTTAACGATGAAAGAAATTGACAGGTTCAACTTATAAACAAAGTAGCAAAATAAATTCTCTAATGCAAACAGGATACATAAAAAAAACTTAACTATTTGATAGTTATTCGCTTAAAATACAATCTTTGGCGATTTTTGTAGCCAATGGCTGCCATAATACGAATTGGGCGAAAAAAATTGCCGGACATGTTCCTTAAGATTAACCCTTAAGGCTCGACTAAAATATTTCAATGAACGGTGAGCGAGCGAAGCGATCCAAAGAGAACTGCGCAAGCAGTTCCCGGGGGTTGTCGTGCGATAGCGAGAAGGGGGCGTGCCCCCTAGTTTGATAGATTGTCTTTGGATGCACGTGCATTCATAACTTACGGTCCATTTTTATGAGTTGGTTTGTAACCATGCTCAATCTTAAAAATATTTACTCGCTCTTTAATTTTTGAAAGAGTTGGAAAAAAACTACCAATCGAAAGACCTATACGAGTTTTACCCAGACACCAAACACATTAAACAAACATTGTAATTCAGCCAAATGAGGTTTTCTGTCTTTCAAAGGCTATTATTTTTTAATAACAGGATATTTACAATTTTGGTTTCGCAGCTTCGCGGTCTTTAAGTTAAAAAAAATCTTTGAACGTAAGATATGTATAATTTTTTTTTACTAGAATAAAAGTATAAATTTCTTCTAAAAATAGTAATCTATTGCACCAGCAATTACATCGATTAAGGACATGGCCTGATTTCCGGCAGGAATAATGGGACACGTGCCCAGGGCCCCCACTTTAAGGGGGCCCCCAAATTTTCTTCATGAACATTTATGCTCAATACAACTGCCCCAAACTTTTTAATATGAAGTATGCAAAAAAATTATATTCATGAACAAAAGTTGACTATGAAATTATGTTTAAAATCTGAATTAATCAATTCACAAAAATTAGTTATTTTGGGGATTGAGCATGCTTTCCAAGCTAATTACTTCAGCTATTTTTTTTGGTAAACACTGTAAGGAAAATACACGCAAATATTTTATCGAGGTATGTTTTGGGGCCCCCAAATTTGCTCGTGCCCTGGGCCCCTAAAGTTGTAAGTCGGGCCCTGATTAAGGACAAAGCTTTAAAAATGAGTAAAATTTTTACACTTCTAGAAGAGCTAAGTTTTTTTAGGGTGAAAAATCTGTGTTTGAAGTGACATTCCAGATCGTCTTCAATCGTCGTAATCGTAAGTAATTTGGGAACTTTTCCAATATTTGAAGATAAAGCAAAGAGTCCCCCAATGGAAGGGGGACTTTCATTCCAGTTTTTCAAAAAACTGGTAAAAGATCTCGACTTCCAACCTTTGGGGATCCGACCTTTTGGGGATATGGACAAGAACTAAAATGGGGGGGGGGGGCGGGGACTCGAAATACCAAAAGTACTTGAAAGACCTGTTCATTGAGCTGCATATTTGGGCCGTCTTCACATGCCTAGTAGAATTCTATTGTCAGGGGGGAGGGTCCGACCACATGCGTTTGAATAATCTATATCTGTATTTTAACGAATCACTTTGAGACATAAACTGTACACCCCAATAGGCGGAAAATAAGAGGAAAGCTAACGTTTTGTCTATTACCGGTAATGGATGCCTGAAGATCCAGATTCATGTCTTTAACCTTTTGGTCCTGTAATCTCATCTTTACGTAACTGTACAATACTAATTTTCAATGATTTTAAATTGCATAAATTTTGATAAAGTTTGTTTCGGTCAAGAGAAAAGAATTTTCCGAGCAGGGCAAATGCGACTGAGCCTATAGTGCGTAGGTTTCTTTTTGCATTGCTGAAGTGTCGATGTCTTCGTTTCGTGGTCCGCTCGTAATCGGCAGGATCGGGTGGCCAGCAGAAGCAAGCAAGAGTGGGGTTAGCGAGAAGCTGAGATTGGAAAAGTCTGCCGTGGGCAGGTAAACTGCAGTAACTAGCCTAAGTACTTGCACTATTGTTGCAAGCACTCAATAACTCTAACCTATATAAAGATAACAGGAGGAAAAACAACTTCGTTGCAAAGGAATCTGTCTACATCAGGCCTCTTTGGCAACAATAGCGAGTCATCGCCTAAACTGGGGCAAGGAAACCGGTTACTCACTGTTTTTCTATCGCGGCAACCCTGTTTCACGCCAAATATCAGTGGACACGAGTCACACGTTTGTACCGCGAAAGAAGAACCGAGAGATATCCGGCTTCCTGTCGCCGATGTCCGCTACGCACACCAGAATACGGGAAAATTCCTGTGCAAGGAAGTTGTTTTTCCCCTGTACTCTTCATATAAGAGAACATAATGAAAAAGGCTGATTATTTCTGAGCAAAAATGGTCAAATTCATAGTTGTAGTTACTGCAGTTTACCTGCCCACCGCAGAAGTGAGGCTGGTATTTCAGTGCTCGTTTGTGTGTAGGAATGCATGAATTTGTTTGCATGTGAATGTTTATTTGCGTGGGTTTTGCATTTTGCTAGATGAGTTAACGTACAGTTGGGGGAAATACCGTTACCCCCCCCCCCCTGTTTTTGTGTGCTATTGAACAGAATATTTTGAGCTGTCTCATAGAATCTGACATCACAGCCTTGAGTGAATTGGGTTTGCTATAATTTTTTTGAAATTGAGGCTTATTTTAATCTGAATACGACCCAAATTTTGTTAATAAAAATCACGTTTTTCCTTTTGAAAAATGACATCTCTCAAAAACTTCTATTCAATAGCAGCCGAGAAACAGTGGGTGGAGAGGCTTTTTTTTCTCCGCAGCTGTACCTGTATTCCGTTTGAATGCAATTTGTTTTATCAGTATGTGAGGGTGTGCATATGTTTGTATGCACATAAACCACATTTGTTTGTTCTATATGATTGCATATTGTCTGTGACACATGTATTTTATTAGTTTTTGTAAAATTTATGTGTATGTAGTATGTATTACAATGCATGATTTTTTTTATCCGTGTATGTTGGCTAATGTAATAATGAATAAGTTTTTTCATGCAATTGTATATGCGAATAACTGCTTGGGGAAACTTGCAAGAGACTCGAATAAATGCAATGGGGTGAATGTATGTTTTTGTGCATGCAAAATCAGGTAAATGAATGCAGCATGCGTGTGTTTGTTCTTTCTAATGTGTTAATAAATATTAGTATTTTTTATTCATACGTTACTGTCTTGTGGGCATTTTGTTAATTTTTTGGATGCAACGTAATTGAAATTTATACTATTTATTCTTGCATGTTTGAATTCGAAAATGAGCAGCTTATTTTCTTTGTTTTAAATGCTGTCAGAACACCACTAAGGTACGCATAATGTATTCGTATACATACACATACAACTGTATAGATATCATCTTAGGCCTTGATTTCAAAACACTATTTTAAAATGCACAATGAAACACCACTAAAATAGGGCTACAATTAAATTTCTCTGATTTAAGTAGTTTCCAAAAAAAAATTAATTCATGTAGATTATTATGATATTGTATAGAATTACTTGTATTAATATTTGTTTTGTGAGTTCTTTTATTCAGGAGACCTATGTGTTGCGAAAATGAAGATGAAGATAACTTCAGTCCTAAGGGTAATCACACACATCAAATTTATTGATTTATAGTTTAATTCTTGTTTTAAAGTTTAAAAATATATTTATATTTTTTGTGTTAAAAATGTGCTCAAACCCAATGTTTATGTTGAAAAACTAAAGTTTTTAAAAAGTAAAAGTTGCTTATAGGAAAAGTAAAACTATTTTAGTTTTTGATGATGAACACAAATTTCGTTTACGTTTTTTTAACGCAAGTAATTTTGTCACAATTACTTTTTTATTAGCAAATTTTAACGATAGTCATGTTTTTTCTGTGCCTATTGTAAAATTTTGGGATTTTTTCAATTTTCTGCACAATAAAATAGTACACTGAACCCAGATTTTCGCACACACGAAAAAAACCTTAGGGCCGCCATAGAAAACACTTTTTGCCACTTACGTAGGAAACCACCAGAGGTAGAAAAAAACGAAAACCAGATTCATGTTCAGCATCAAAAAAACTAATCTCTTAAGTTTTTTTTTATTCCAAAATGTTCGGTTTTTTTCTCTAATATAATTTTCATTCGCCTTTCAACGCACAAAAAAAAAGGAATTTATAGAGAACCTCTCTCGATTAGACATCGCACGCATTTATATTAATTCAGAATTTATATTAATTCAGAATTTATATTAACTCAGAATTTATATTCAAAATTTGGTAGTCCCTTCCTATTATAATGTTTTAAAAGTGTGCTTCAATACCTTGCTGAAGGTTAAAAATGTCTGGTATTAAAAGGTTTTAAATAGAATTTAAGTAGTGTGTACTAAGTTCTTGTGTGAGTGCTTATAATCGTGCTTATATTACGTATTAAAGGCTTATTGAGTAAGATCCCATAGGGATCCCAAGCCTTTCTTATTTCTCACAAATGAAATGTATTTGATAAAACAGTGTTTGTTTACTTTTAGTGCATGCGTACCTGCTAGAGAAGATCGATGGCCAATTTACAGATAGCGAGTGCAAAAGGTAGGTAAAGCATAAGTTAACTGATCTCATTTTCTCAATGTGCATCTTTACGTAGGTTTTAGAAAATTATAACATACAAGTATGAATTAAAGTTAACACAAATCAAGCAAATGTAACGTAAACTGCATATTGTGTTTACACAGACCATATAAATACAAAACATCTTGTTTAGTCGCAATGAAAACTTTTAAAATAAAATTGTTACCAATTCAATCCACTTTGCTGTTACTGAAAGGTCAATAACGTTCTCGCGAATGTAACGTCCTTCAGCTCTTTATCATCATACAAATCAGCAAGCACTAGACTCTAGAGTATCACACACGCACTCAACAGTCAGTTTGTTCTTTAAAAGTAAAAAACAAGCTTCTTGAAGACTTTTAACTTGGTACTTTCTAGTCACTGAAATATAAAGACAATACATAATCGTAATTATCTTTTTTGACAACACCAGTATAAAGAAACACCAAGAAGATATTGAAAGTACAAAGATCGATATCATCAATGTTTATCTTATTTGTGGTGTTTTCCAGCATATCATGTTCGAACATCTTTTCAAATACAGGAGAATGGCTGCACAAAATTGCTTAGGCTGCGAGTTTTTTTGTCGCCAACACGAAAAGTAACATCAGAAGAAAGACCACCTTCATACATCGTTTTCAAAAGCTTCGGTAGTTCTTTGCGGGTTCTGTTCGTTTAGGTTCAACAGGAAGAAGACAACTAGTTGACGTCACTCTGTAATTTGAAAATGCTATAGTTCCTGTAACTATCAACTTGACATCTGTTAAACCAACATCGTATAAAGATTTGCTTCTACAATGGAAATTTATTAAATTAGTTTTTGCTTCACTTTTGTAAAGTGAAGCTACGCGTTCAAACGCACTACATATCAGTCGTAGCTTATTTAGATAGCAAAATAGAACATTGAATTGTAAGATCTTGGTCTAGGGCACCTTTGACTACTAAATTCAACTGTAAGAAATCCACTGCAGCTAAGCATCTAAGCTCGACTTCCGAAAAAAAAACTTATACGGAAACCCCGAAAAAATCGGGTTGAAAATCGGGTCCTCTCACTGTCAAAGATGTCAGATGGAAATTATCGATTTTCCAAGATAATCTATACTCACATGTAGGATTAGATGTATGGAAAACATTTGGACAAGCCATGATCGAAAGATCTCCGTGCTCGACTACCGAGTGTATGAAATTACGAAAAAATATATATTGTTGAAAGTTAATAAGTAATTCTGCCAGGCAATTTCCGTCGAAGTTTTTGCCAGACACTATAAAGATCCCCCCACCCCCTAAAAAATCAACTTAAATTATAATCTGTCTTGATTTTAATAGGTGTTACTTAGAGATCTATTTTAATACTTTTTGTGAGCTGCCTGACCAATCGGATGGGCCAACATCATCCCAGGCACACATAAAGGGTTGCTATGCAAATGAGCACAAACTACTTGTCGTGCAAGAGATCCGTACGTCAGGAATGCTACGTCAAAGAAACTGGAGAAGTTAGAATGCCAGTGAGGGGCCAAACGCCCTCCCTAAAACACTTAAAGGGTTGATATGCGTATGAGCGCAAGAGTAATGATTATCTAGTTTCATAACATAGCTACAAAAATAACATATGTAATTTAAAGTCTAGTGGAATTCTTCATTGATAATAAAGTAATATTTTCACTCGTACTGATAGCGGCAATTATTTAGCAAAAAAATATGAATATATTTGAACACGTAATGAAAATTGTAAAAAAAAGCTACCTATGAATTTTTCTTTCATTAGATATATATATTCAGGAGCAAAATATTTTAAATAAATAGCAATAACTTTATATTATTTATAAGTTACTTTAGTTATAAACAGCAACCAATTTTACAAATAATAGTTTTAAAAATTCATAGAAAATTTCGAAATAATACATTTATATTAGGGGGTGCTGAGGTTTGGGACAGATTTAGATTTTTAATTTTAATATTTTTTTATAAACTGATAAAATTTAAATGCTTTTAGGTATACTCCTTTAACAAAACCTTATATATGCTAAGATTTTTTTTTCATTACTATTTAACCCCACATTTACGATGTCTTTCAGGTACGACTTTAGTGATGTACCTGGGGACAGGATGCAATGTACCAATGTGTCGCACAAATAAGCTTTAAACAATGAGAAGTCAATTACATTTTTTGACTTTGTATAGAGACATCTTTTCATTATACAAAAAATATCGAACATTTCCTTTTTTTCTTTATTCGAAAAGTTTTTCCAAATACATTTTATACAATTGACGAATACACTTTCCAAATTGTTTTTTATTTATAAAAAAAACTAATGTCAGTAATTACCAAGAAAAAAAGAAATAGAATCAGTTTATTGTAATTCTAAATAATGACTATTTTTCAATAACATAATTCGCAAAGTAACTTACAAGCGAAAAAAATAATTAAATCTACCCAAGATTGTAACCATAAAAGACATCGAAAAATATAAATGCTGTCCACGTCTTGTGGCTTGGCCAACAACATTTGTTGCTGGAAGCTTTAGAATTACATAATCTATATCTGCTTTCAGTTTTAGTAAATTTATTCGAATTTTCATTATTTTTTAGCTATTCTACAATAAATTCATAACCAAGTACTTCAATAATTTTGCCAAGTTATATTTGACAGTTGTTATTCCCAGAAACCTCCCTAAAACAATCCCCTATTTGAAGTTCATCATTATTTGTTGATTAATTCTGCAAATTTATTTCCAAACATTTCTGTTTCAATTAAGTTCCCGCATTCAACACCCTTCAAATGCATTTTTGCTTTCTTTTCACTTGGAGCAGACTTTTTGCTTTCGATCGTTTTCTGTTTTATTCTTCTGCATCATCGATTAAAATGAGAGATTTCCCTTTGGCTCTGTCTCTGTTTCATAGAATGTGTTTTGGAAGTGGTCGAATTTCTTTGAGAGATACAGAAGACCAGGGCTTTGGCCTCTGATCAGAACTTGGGGATATTTGAGGAATCGCACAAACGGTAGATATTGATTGCTGGTTTAGAGGACTAGTAAGTTCACTGCTATCAGAACAAACGGCAGGTGTGATGTTGGAAGACAAATTTTTCTTCAAAAATATTTGAGTTCAGGGGGTAGATACCCGTAACTAAAAACCCCTTTACAATATTTGCTGATGTAAATGCCATAGCATATGATTTACCATCCAGTTGCTCTACATCATAAATGGTGACGTTCTTTCCATAATTGCCGGAGTCGCTGTCCACTCATCAGCAGCTTGGGAATATTCGCTCTCGAAAGGTCTAAACACAGTTTTGTCCAATTTCTGCATTTTGTGGGAAGTATGCTGCAGAATTGAAATCATAATGCCAAACGTTTTGGCACAAGTAATTGCAGGAAAGGAAATATGACTTCCATGATTATCCAAAATCATTACAACAGGCTCATCCGGTGATGGCTTTACGTAATGAATAAAATGTTGTAGATATTCAACAAATATTTCTTCATTTGACCATTCTGGTGGGATACCCTTTAATATATGGTTCTTAGAGTTAACACGCGGGAAAATAAAAAAAGACGGCCGACTATTTCCAACTGCATTTATAGTTGGAAGTAGTCCATTGTAACAGTTGTCTCGATCTGCAGTGGTCATACCCCAAACTGATTTTACTCCTTTCTTGGCGATCGATCACTTTTAGTGGTCTGTGAACAGTCGAGGTCCTCAGTTTCTTCAACTTTATATATATTTGAAGGGTTGAAGTTATGTAATTCTATGACCTTTCTGTAGTTTTCAAAGAACAGTGCAATGTTGGCTTAACTGAAGGAATTTGCTCTAGAAATACTAGTCGGTTAGGTTTTCTAAGTGTTTTCTTATCTGCATATCGTGACTTGAAACCTCTTTCCCAACCTTTTCCGGCACATTGACTTGCATTCCATTTAGCTGGATATTTCAGATTTTTAACCTTTTCAAACTAAAACACTAATTTACGTAAATCTGAGTGCCAATTCATAGTACAAAAACAAGCATTGCATTAGGTATTCGGCAAGGATCAGTTCGTGTTCCATGCTGAATACTTCGTATCATAGTGGGGTGTATACTTGTATGTTCGCAATTCAGATCTTTTTAATATTGTAAGCTGCCAGGCCAATGCAGACTTCAAAATTTTATATTTTTCCTGTGTGCGAAACGTAAGGATATTTTGTTTAAGATAATATGGTTCACTGCAGCTTCAAAAATTTGGCAACTTTGTTGAAGTTTCTTATACTCTTTTCTTGCTTCTCGGCATATTAGACAGCACTAGAAAAAAGTGAACCAATGATAAATAAAGATGTATGAACGATTAATATTGTTTAAAATATAAGATTTGTTTCTAGAAACCTTATTATTGTTAGTTACAAAATAATTTCACTTTTGGTTACTTATTTCGTATATTTAGGTTTAATATTGTAACAAATACATAATATAGTCCGGTCAAAATAGACATTTCAATTAACAAAAATTCGCACCCAGCTAAATTTTGGTATAGATCTTTGGGACACTATTATAAGTAAAATATCAAAAGTCCCCACCGATCCCATGTCTGCTTTTTCCGCCATCTTGAAAAAACGTTCGAAATTTCGAACATTTCCCAGTTTTTGGCCTATAACTTTTTTCCTAGGCATTTTTGAATAGAACTTTTCGACACAAAGTTGTAGAAGACAAAATTTTCTTCAAAATAGGTACGAAAACATTTTATGTACAGCAATTAGTTAAGGAGCTACGAATCGGCAAAAAGGGTTTAAAATCGAGTGTTTCGAAATATTGTTACTTTCTCTCGTCTTTCTATCACCGTAACTTACATAAAACTTCATTTTAACAATAAACAACGATTTTACAAGTCGTAGAAAATTTAATTTCCTTTAAATTATACTGATCAAAAATAAGTTTCTTATATATTCCAAGAAGAAAGGTTAAATTTACAGAAACCTAAAAAAAAGGCTATTTTCACCCGACGACACACTATTTTCTTTTTTTTAAGTGCAGCTCTTTTCCTTTGTATTTTTTACTGTTTTTGTGAACACAAAACTTGTAGAAAATAATTTTTTCTATAAAATGGTTCTTTTGTGTGTTCCCTACAATGAAATGTAACGGAGCTACGTAGTACGAAAAATGGCGTAAAATGTTGAATTTCGCCGGAAGAGTTTTTTACTACTTTAAATCCCAATAATTAAAAAAAAATAACTTCATTTTAGTGGAACATAATTATTCTGAAACTTGTAAACATCATCCTTTCTTATATTAGTAAGGTCCTAAAAGTTATTTTAGATTTGATACCAAAGAATTTAGGTACATTAAAAAAAACGAAGATGTTTATTTATTCAAATGAAAATTACATGTGATTTGATAAAAGATTTCAATTTCATTTCAACAAAGAGTTTAAATAAAAAAATAAAGTATTTTATGTCCTTTTAGTTTAAGGAATATCTACCAATTGAACTATGGAAAAAAATATGGGAAAGTGTATAATAGAAAATGATCAATTTTCTATTGTACACTGCATTACGTTACATTCATTGCGTTTTTCAACCAATTTAAATACTGATGTTTTACCCCTTCTGAACATTGCTGCCGTAATATCGCAGCTAGTTATTGTATATGTAAAAATAAGATATGAATTTGATATTTTGGATAAGCAGATAAACTCTTCGATGAATATATTTTTGATTGTTCATGAGTCTTATCAGTTTTCAAAAAATAAAGTCTTATTAACTGGAGTTCGTGCAGTCAGTAGTATTAACAAATCGATATTTTCACCATCAACAACGACAGTTGTATTTGTTACATTGAATTGTTCTATTGCTGTTTGAATTATAAGTACATCAGCGTCATTATCAGCTTGTTTTACTACAATGTTCTCAGTTGTTAATTTTTCACATAACATTGAAATGAAGCGACACTTGTTGTGAGTATTTGCCAGAAATTGTTGTTGGTTTATTGGAACTGTCATGAATTGATCAAAAAGGACATCAGAAGCTGAAAATATTTTTGTAGTTCGACGACGTTGTTCTGTAGCTTTAATGTTTTTATTATATTCAGTATAACCGTCAAACACTATAGTCACTCTATAACCAAAATGTCTATGTACATACTGAATGTATGTATCAAAAATAACGTCAAATGTGCCTTCTAGATCCCATACAACGCGGTGTAGTATATATACTCCATCGATGATGTAAGTAGCATGTGTGTTGTCAATTTCAATGTCCACTGATTGAAAGCAATCGTAAATAGCTGACTTTTGTGTTTTACGCATTCCCATCTCATCGTAGAGTGATAATGGGTAGGGAGCCAATTCATAGGCGAAGAATTTTTCGTGTTCATCCTCAAATTCTTAGTAACTCATGCGTTGAGATAATAATACGGGGTCTATAGGTACTCTCTCATCATGGACTTTTACGGTACTACTCATGGCAAAAGGAGTACTTTATCAGTGCGTTTTAATTTAATATTATTGAATGTTAGTCCTATTATTTTACACATAGATGCAATACCAACTTCACGAGCTTTATGACAATTGATTTTATCAGCACCGACGACTCCACTAGCAATTGATCTGATTTTTTAACCTCATGAAAAGGATCATGTGATAAAAACAACTCAAGAAGTTTGTTGATGTCTTTAAAGTCTCTCTTTACTCGTGAATCACTTGCATCTACATGCTGATCTGTAGTATACATTCTAACACCAGCGAGATCTTCCAATGCTTCACAGTCAGTATTCATCGCATGCCCATTTACTTAGGACAATCTCTTTCGTACGTTCTCCTCCAGAAACACCTACGTCCGTCTTCATTGATTTCATCATTGATTGCTTAATAACCATATGCGTCGAAGTTCCACAACTTAATTTATCAGAACGTCGAACGGTAAAAAATCCTGCTATAAATCTTTGGTAAACGCTAGGATCCATTGAGTTTTTAATTGTAGCATGTCCTGAAGATATAAGTGCGCAGACTTAGCATAAGGAAAATGTCCTGATGCGTGGAAGTAAGGAAGCATTTCTTTAATGCTATTTAAATGAGCTTGCCAATCTCCCATACGTTCAGCTCTTAAAAACTTCTTTGCAATCGACACCATATGAAAATATTGTACCCATAGTTTTGCTGTAGGTCCTCGTTCTTCATATTCCTTTAGTTTTTTTATTAAACTGATTAAGTAATGCTTCAGCCTTTTCATCACAATTTTCAATAACATTATATGAAATAATGTTATTTATTACATTTTCAACAGTTATATTAAGATTTTCATCCATCTCGCATCATCAATTACAAGTTCTTTTAATATTGTTATTGCTAAAGTAAGATGAAGTATTGTATTATAGCATTTTTTCAAATGAATTCGGTGCATAAATTAAAGAAAGCACTTATTTTATCCCACTTCCTTGCATAACATAACCAATTGCTCCAAAAAAAGACATCGATATCGTAAGATCTTTGGGGCTAAAATTATTTCCCTTCTTTTCTCTGTGTCTTTGGCAAAACATATAACGGCTTCTGCTCATGTTTTTCGAAAAATATACCTAAATTCTTTGGTATTGAATTTAAAATAACTTTTAAGACCTTACTAATATAAGAAATAATGATGTCTACAAGTTTCTGAACAATTATGTTCCACTAAAATGAAGTTATTTTTTTTAATTATTGGGATTTAAAGTGGTAAAAAACTCTTTTGGCGAAATTCAAGATTTTACGCCATTTTTCGTACTACGTAGCTCCGTTACATTTCATTGTATGGAACACACAAAAGAACCATTTTATAGAAAAAATTATTTTCTACAAGTTTTGTATTCACAAAAACAGTAAAAAATACAAAGGGAAAGAGCTACACTTAAAAAAAGCAGTGTGTCGTCGGGTGAAAATAGCCTTTATTTTGGGTTTCTGTAAATTTAACCTTTCTTCTTGGAATATATAAGAAACTTATTTTTGATCAGTGTATTTTAAAGGAAATTAAATTTTCTACGACTTGTAAAATCCTTATTTATTGATAAAATGAAGTTTTATGTAAGTTACGGTGATAGAAAGACGAGAGAAAGTAACAATATTTCGAAACACTCGATTTTAAACCCTTTTTGCCGATTCGTAGCTCCTTAACTAATTGCTGTACATAAAATGTTTTCGTACCTATTTTGAAGAAAATTTTGTCTTCTACAACTTTGTGTGGAAAAGTTCTATTCAAAAATGCTTAGAAAAAAAGTTATATGCCAAAAACTGGGAAATGTTCGAAATTTCGAACGTTTTTTCAAGATGGCCGAAAAAGCAGACATGGGATCGGTGGGGACTTTTGATATTTTACTCATAATAGTGTACCAAAGATCCATACCAAAATTTAGCTGGGTGCGAATTTTTGTAAACCCGCCCCTATTTTTTTGTCTATTTTGACCGGACTAAATAAGGTAAATGAGAACTCATTCTGAATGCAAATATTTACAGTTACGGCATGTAGAACATAACGTCATGTAAACCCATTGCGTGAAAAAAACATATAACGCGGACGTCAATATGTACAGTACACAACCATATACAGTGCAGCAGAAAAATTTTACCCTGGGTGTAGCATAATTACTGTCTCAAGAAACAGCGTATCAGGTAATTTCTTTAAACGAGTTGTTACACGGGGGATTTAAGTTTTGAAAAACACACAGAATATTATAAATAACTACAAACATGGCTTATTTAATAGTACTAACAAGGTCGTCAAGAAGATTAAACCAACACTTCATACAAAATATAAAATGAAAGTAGGAGTTACTCACGATATGTAAAATCAATAAATCCTGTTTATTATGCCAGTGTTAGCTTTCGGCGACGCCTCTTCAACAAGAGAAGATAGTTTTGTTAGTAGTGTTACCACTAAAAATACAGGATCATCCTGTATTTACAACTAACAATTCATCAGCTGTGATTGTGGAAAATTACAATAAATAATTCTGTAATTTTTAACTGTAGTAGTAACAATGAACAATTAATTAATTTTTAATTGTTTTATAAATTTTAATTAAAAATAACAATTATAAAAACATTGCTATATAATATAAAGCCGGTATATATAAATATACAATATACCCGTGTGGTTCCGGGTAGTAGAATAGTGTCCCCCGCCCCATCTTTTCCTGCGGTTAAATAAATATGTTGACAACAAATAAAAGATCAATCCAAATAATCATCAATATCTTTAAACATGATTAGACAGACAATAACAACTTAAAATTTCTTGTAAAATTTTTTATTACACTTCAGTACCACTCTCTTCTCGAACATGTTGTCTGACAGTTAGTGACTCTTTGGCAGATTTGTCATTGTCGCAAAAGAAAAACAGCGTTCAAGTATAGCTGACGATGGTAAAGGTGTGTTGCAATTTAATAAAAACACTTTTTATCTCGGGATATCTATTGAGGAGTTGCAAAACTTGGCTATCCTCGGCAAAAAATGCAGCATCAGAAGTTCTGCTTTAGTCATTGGGTCATCGGATGAGCATCCGTTTTTATCTGAGATTGAAATAGCCGAGTCTGAGTCAGAGTCAAAATTAAAAAAAAGTTTTCTTGAGTACTTTTTGTTGTTCCTACTGTTACTACTCTACTTCGGAATGAATGGACTGTAGTTTCACTCATTTGTGTGTAAATGCAGATCTTGAAAAATTTTAGAAGTTTAGTACAATCGTTGGGCTCAAAACAAGTCAACCATTTATTTTTGAATCTTGGGTAAGATAATGCAGCAATAGCAGCATTTTCCGCTTCAGGAGTGGTTGACGTCAAACTGTTTTTTAAATCTCTTTTCAACACTCTCTCTCTGTATGCCTTGATCAACGGGTTGCAAAAGGAAAAGTTGTTTTTCTTTTCAATTTTTGCATTTTTTTTCTCAGCGCAAGTAGGCACGGCAGAGTTATCCCATAATGGTGTTAGTCTCACTAGTATTTTTTATGTTTAATGATCTATGTAAAAGTAAGCTTTTTTCTTTAATGTTGAAAAATTACTGGAGGGCATCAAACAAGCTATTCCACCTGGTCTCGCCAGGCCGGCTTACTTACAGCTTAATTTTCCTAAATCTTTACTAATTTCCATTTTAATACATAAAGTTAATTGTTAGTTTTAATTGTTTTATAAAACAACTAAAAAACTTAATTGCAATTATTTTCATTGTGAGGGTCAATTGACATACGTTTATTAAATTTATTTAATTGCAAGGTGCAATTAAAAATTCAATTGCGATTAATTTAATTGTAATTATTTTAATTGCAATTACTATTTTAGTCAATTAACAAGATAATTTACAAAATACTTGATTAATGCCCAACACTGCCAGGTACAACTGTCTCAAAGCTGAGCACTCTCCCTTACTCATTATTTATTAATAAGTAAAATGGGATTTGTTTCAGTCTTCTTCATCACCATCTTTGCTATATTCATATGTAAAAAAATGTATGAGCTAGAATTAAATAGGTACACGTTTATATAAGAAATTCAAAGTAAAAGCAGAAGCGAAGTTCCTGAAGCGATTCACTACCAAAACTGGTAATTGGTCCTCATCAACCTAGTTAAAATGAAATGTCTTCCAATGTCCACCCATCATTTTCAAGACTGAAAATTCTTAATATGAGAATTACTCCTAGTGATACTTCTAGTGATACTCCTAGGGATATAATTAGCTAGTAGAAACTGTTTTAAAAAAAAGCTTACTCTTCCACTGTAGTAAGTTGCTCGCTTCAAATTTTATCGGTTGAACTATAATTCTAATTGCCATGTAAGTTTTGATGAATAGTTGATGTCTAGCAGCATCCTAGTCGGTTATCCCATCCAAGTTATAGCCTTCACGTAAATTTTTGTATTGCCTTACATTTTACATAAGTCGCAGAATAAGTCTCTATCGCCAAATTTCATAAATGCCTCCTGATACTCTTCGTTATTCCTTAGTATATTAAAAGGCCATTTCCGGCTTTTTTTTGGAAAAAAAAAGCATGATTATAATCACATCCAGTTTTTGCATCAAATCCTGGCAAGCAACTGCTTAATGAAGGTCCCAAATGTTCTTAAACCATAGTGATATCGATATATCTTACTTTATTTCCGATGCCAGTCAGTATCCACAAGTGGGAATCGGTGTTTTAAATGACGTACATTGCATAGTATTATTGCTGCAATATCGGCATTAAAATATCGAATAACGAAATTTTCCTTGACCATCAATATTGCAATATGAATAATTTTAGTGTCAGCTTCCTCACGATCAGGGCACATTAGATATTTATCACAATCAGGCACTATAGTATATTGATGGTCAGGAAGTGACATTTTTCAAAAATAACAACCACGTTTTTGTTACCAATAATGACACCATCTTGTCATTTGACAAAAGCAGTATAAATAAATCAATGAGAGCCTGTTTGAAGCTAATATCTTTTTTTAAAAATTTCTTTCGCAAAGGCAGATGGTCGAACTTGGTCAGGTTCAGTGATGGTAACCTCCAGTTCTATCGATTCATGTCGGAGAAATCTTTTGCAATCTATTATAGAAGGAGAAAAGTACTGATAAAAAATCCCATCCTACCTTTTTACATTGTGAGGCCATTTGCAACATTTATTTTTTTCTTTTTTGAGATACTCCCAAATGTTTTGGGGACATTTTTCATCCTGTGAAATAAGAAAAATCCATCAATTACTACAATATCTATGTAAAATAGTTAATCATGTTTGATACCTTTTTCCAAATACTTCATTCAAATTGAGTTTTTGATTCTTAAAAATTCCACTATCAAAGTGGCACAGGGATAATGGAACTGATGGGGTACGAAAAAATGTTAGCCACGTCGACTATTATCGATTAATATTCTAATATACGCTCAGATAAATCTCTTTAAATACGTACTTCTTACACTTTACCACCAAGTTTCATTTTTATTTTTTGCATAATCTATGGAAAATTTGTCCCTCTTCTCAAACCTACCATTATCTTGCTGCTCACATTCTCTGATAAATGTTTTACGTTTTATCTCGCCATTTTCTTCAATATATAGTGCAAAGAAATTTTTCAACTGGTTCTGACTACTTTACCAGATAAAAAATTTATTAACAGATCTTTTGGTACTTCAGCGTCATATGGATTCATAAATTGATGAAAGGTGTCACTTTTTTTTAATGCTTGATAATTTTTATATTGGGATTAATTAACTCAACTGTGGCATATTGTTGTTTTTGCAGATCGAAATCTTTTTAAACGCAACTAATAATCTTTGATCGTATGAGTAAGAGTCCATCGCTTACATGCTGAGATAGGGTTGGTGAATTGTAGTATACCTGTTAGTCTCCTGGCTGTAATAAGTCAATAGATTGTTTGGATTAAGGCTTATTAGTTCTTTGAATGCCAAACAATTCTTTATGAAAATCTCCCAAATAATTCGGAGTTTCGGCAATATTCATCAAATGATCATATTTATCAAATGATCATAATATTTATATGCCCAGCGAGCATTATTTGGCTGATTACATATAAAAATGAAGTTAATGAGATTTGGTTATACAAATTTAACAGTTCTCAATCTCCTACTCGGATGCTTCTTGATATATTTAAATAATATCGAACAAGATTAATATAACTTAAATAAAACTGGTGTTTTACCGAAATCGCCGTTGAGAGTTTGCTGGTTGTAAATGTTATATTTATTGTGAATCAGTTCATTTAGTTTTGCATTTTCTATTTTAAAAGAAGATAATAATGACGGTCTCATTTGAGCTATTTCTTCATCTGTGATCATCACTAAATTATTCATTCCTAAAGATAAAAGGTAATAAGTATGTGTACCTTCAAGAACTCCATTTACGGAAACCTAAGCTAACAAATTGCTTTTGTATCATAACATTAGTTAAACAAAAACCAATGATTAATTTCCCTACTGCTTTCAAGTAAAGCCATCGTGATATGGAAAGGTACATAGCGTACAACCCTCCTCCAGATTATTAGAATAATGAGAAAAACATTTCAAGAGCTTGAAATTTTGTATTTATCAAACAGAAAATTAAAGTTTGACATTCTTTTTGTCGCGTCACATTTCATATTTGTTGATGAATATAGTCTAAAAAAATTTGCATGGTGTTAAAAAATTCTTTTAACGAATTGCACATAAAAAAATATAAAGTAGAATATATGAAATGATTTTCCACAAAATTAGAGTAATGTGTAAGCAAGTAACATAAACTATTCAAACGAGTACCTGTGAGAATAATCAGTATTTAGTTTTATCGCCGTTAGCTCCGCAGACGATCCGGCATACTTTCTACTAAATTTTTGCACTGTTCTTTGCTGAAATTATCCCAAACAAATTTCACAATGTTTATAAGTAAATGTTGATCCTTTGTTTCCAATATTTCAAATTTTTCTCATTAAACCCCAAATATTCTCTATGGGGCTCAAATCCGGTGAATTGGCCGGCCAAGGAAGCACTTGGATTTGATTGTTCTTAAGCATATCGCCTATAAGGGTCTTCCTAAACTCTGCTTGTATCTTAAGCAAAATGAAATCTTTCTAACAATAAAAAATACATTTATTGACAAGCACGCAGAGACATACTACAACGATCAAAAATTACTCTAATTGACAACGACAAAACGAATCCAGTAACATTTATACACATGGATGATGTCATATGGTGACGGAATCGGGATCCAATTAAAATATTAGCTCGTGATGTCATGTTCTAAAAATATATCATTGAATCATCAAAAGGAGGAAGAGAAGTTTTCACCCGATTGCATCCCCAATGGCCATCTGTTTCTGTGAAGTTGCAACAGCATGGTAGTTTTCGATGATGCACAATCTTGTTGGAAAATAAAGTCACCTTCAAATAGATCTTCAGACGCTGGAATCATATAATTATCAAGAACTACCTTGCATGCTTCAGAATTGACAATACCTTTCAATATACACAGTTCCTAGTCTATGAGCACTTAAACAACCCCGAACCATTATTGAGGTACTGAACTTAACTGTACGTTTCAAGCAGTTTGTATGAAAAACGTCTGGAGAAAAGCTCCAAATCGCTTACTCTGAAGACTGACAGAAACACAAAATACCGTCTCCTCAATAAAAAGTACTTTATTCCACACCTGGGTGCCCCAAGACAACCTCTCTCTGCACCACATCAAGCTTCTCCTTTTTTGTTTGGCGCTAAGAAACGTTTCTTCTTGGGAACACGCGATCGAAAACTAAATTCATGTGTTCTTCGCCATTCAGTAAATTAAAATTTTAGCCAGTTCTCTCTGCTTCAGCAGTTTTCTTCAGTTGAGTCTTTACCTTATCTAATATGTCGTTGATTGCTTTCAATTACAGAGATATCTTCCCGACGAGTCTTCTCGTTTTATCGGAATGAAATGGACCTGGCCCCTTTGTTGAGGTCCGCCAGTGAATCGTACATGCTCAGCAAATTGAGCATGATCCTTCTGGCTACCGGCAGATGATTCCATCCATTATGATGGGGTGCTTTCTATATATTATCCTGAAAAAGTTTAAAAGCTTTTTAGCAAACAAAAAGAGAAGATTACTTACTAAACTAGAGTTAAGGCAGTGGAGAAGTATGAACTGCAAGTGGTTAATGCACGCTGGCGATGTCGCAGTTCTTAGTAGTTTCTGTTTGCTGTCGTAAAGTTCGTAGAGATTTGGTTTAAAAAGTTCGTGAAAGTTCGTAAATAAATTTTCGTTTCGATTCATGAGAGGATATGGTTTGACCTCCAGCCTTTAAGAATGTTAAAAAGTATGTTTCTTATGTATTTCATGCTTGGACCAAAGTTACCCGACCGGATCCTAACCGTGTCCTAATTTTTTAAACACCAATTGTTTTTTAATTTATAAAATTTAACAAAAATGCTTGGAAATTATTCCTAAAAGTATAATACTTAGAATGCATAATAATTTTGAAGTGTTTAAATCGCTTTTGTAGTCCGATTTTTCTTTTGTAAAAAAAACTATGATTTTGGACCAAAGTTACCCGTACTGGCGGAACTGAAAATTGAACGATATACATCTCTCTGCCCAATAAGGTAGTGGGTACATAAACTAGAGAGGCATTCTAAACAGGTTAGTCTCCTTGATTCTACATAACTTTTTTTCATTTTTGGACCATCTAATTTCATGAATTTGGAGAATTCCTATAAAATTAAGCAGGTCTGTGGGAACTCGATCAATGCTTTATATTACTTCTCCTTTTACTATGGATATATTTATTCCCTGGCAATATTCCTTCATGGGTAGAAAGGTTTTCATTTATTGTTAATATCAGTGCCTCTAGCAACAAGACTGTCGGCTTGAGACAGCTCTCAACTCCATCTGGTGCACCTTTTCCATAGCTAGCTTCTGAAAAGTGCCAATAAAGGCCATGGAAATTTAGGTTTTTAATGAGAAATTTGACTGACAAAACAAACATTTTCTTATCGCAATACTGATTACTAATTCCATCACTTAAAAAGTGAAATGTTTCTACCGTTTCTAGAGTAGGAACGATTTTTTTCACTTCTTCTAGCACAGGTTGCAGATGCGCACATATTACTAAGCAGTTATGTCTGCGGTCTTCTGACAATATACAAAATGACTTCATAATACCATCTATTGCAGAGTACAAAACTACGGTGTGTAGCGATACTTGATCCTCCAAAGTGAAAAGATTGAATTTCTTCGCTGAATTTCATTGCTATAATTCTCTGAAAAGTCAATGTATAAAGTGCTTCGTTCTGCTTCAAATATTGTTTAATTTGTTTCATGGCAGAATATTTGTTTTATATTATTTTAATTGCATCAGTTTTGAAAACTAAAACTAGGTTTTTTTTTCGTGCCGGTGATTACTTTCGTGGACGTTTTCTCTACAATATTTTTCTTTCCTTTAATTGGCACGTCTTCCTTTATGCATTGTTGATATGACAGTGTCTGTATCATCAAAATTTCTAAAATTTATATATTGTTCTTTACAATCTTAGAAATTTTGCCATCTAAGCACTTTTGTCTTGATTTTCCTTCGCAGGTTACGGCTTCCAAGATTTCATCAGAAGATTTTTCAGCGATCATATCTAACTTGTGGAGTTTTGCTACAATTAAAAGCATGTTGGAATGTAGTTTGCATAAACACGTTTCGCGATCTCCAATTAGGAATAAAAATCCAAAAGGGTCTCAAATTGCAGAATGATGAATAGCTTAAATCCTTATGAACAAAACCTTTGTGTTTTCAGTTTGCGAACTTTGTTGTTCTTGTAATCTCGCCAGAAAGAGTTGTTTGCAAGTCTAATTACTTTATTGAACAAATCAGTCGCATTTTTCCTGATTATATTGGTTATTTGTTAATAATTGCATTGCCAGCACAGGGGTAGTTTTTACTGCTCTAGTAACAATTTGTAAGGCTTGGTTTTGGGATTCTTCTAGATGCCCTATCACTTTATCAGAGATTGATAGATAAAATATTCATTATCTTATATCAAGTGGAAGCATAACTTTTCCTCAAGTGAAGTTATCTGGCGTGGACATGTTTTTATACGTTTTCTCAGGAATGGTCTATATGATTCGTTAGACGTTCGAGCTGTCTATTAGACGTCTATCGCGTATTTGTCCAAAGTTTATTTTTTTGGATATCTATTAGCTATCTATGTGTAGAGTAATTTACACTAAGACATTTGGGACATCTTATGGGTGTTCTTCAACTTCTATTATTATTGAATATCGATATTCTGGACATCTAATTAATGTCTTTAAAATGTTCGACTTTCCAAAATTAGATGTCTAAATCCAGGAGTTCGAAATATTTGGTCTTTGAGCTAGATTCTTCATAAACAGATGTATTTTAGAGAAATGAATTTTCCGCCTTTTTTTAACTCGCATGTCTCCATGTTTATCCGATACACGTCAATGTCTATAAATGTCGTACGATGTCTAGAAATTATATTTCGACATATCCACTAGTAGTCCGTTTAAACTAATCTGAAACTATGAGGTCTATAAAGATTCTTAAATCGATTACTAATACACATTTAAAGTACATCTATCTATTACACGTCTACTACAACTAATAATGTCATTGAGATCCATGTTGGCTGTGATTTCAAATTCATAAGGATATTTAACGATGAATACCTAATTAAGAAAATCTGCGATATGTACTTTCTGTGCTGAAGTATATGTCGCTTCTGTTTCTAGTTCTTCTATACCTAAATAACTAATGCATATCTATGGATTATTCAGTAATTTTTCAACTGCTTGTGGAGTTATTTAAAGACATTCCGAGTATAACGTTTCGATGTTTAAGCTTTTTCACATTAGGAATGCTATATAGTACATATCTTCGCAATAAGATTTAACTTGACGAATACATTTCGAACTATTTCGTATTTGATTGCTACCACTATTTAAGAGAAGTAAAAGTCTAATAGATCTTGTACCCATATTTCGCTTTCTTTTAAATCTTCTACCGTTTTAAGTTATTGCCAGCTTTTTTTCAGCTTTCAAAACAGATTTTCAATAGATCAAATAGATCTTCAGACGCTGGAATCATATAATTATCAAGAACTACCTTGCATGCTTCAGAATTGACAATACCTTTCAATATACACAGTTCCTAGTCTATGAGCACTTAAACAACCCCGAACCATTATTGAGGTACTGAACTTAACTGTACGTTTCAAGCAGTTTGTATGAAAAACGTCTGGAGAAAAGCTCCAAATCGCTTACTCTGAAGACTGACAGAAACACAAAATACCGTCTCCTCAATAAAAAGTACTTTATTCCACACCTGGGTGCCCCAAGACAACCTCTCTCTGCACCACATCAAGCTTCTCCTTTTTTGTTTGGCGCTAAGAAACGTTTCTTCTTGGGAACACGCGATCGAAAACTAAATTCATGTGTTCTTCGCCATTCAGTAAATTAAAATTTTAGCCAGTTCTCTCTGCTTCAGCAGTTTTCTTCAGTTGAGTCTTCACCTTATCTAATATGTCGTTGATTGCTTTCAATTACCGAGATATCTTCTCGACGAGTCTTCTCGTTTTATCGGAATGAAATGGACCTGGCCCCTTTGTTGAGGTCCGCCAGTGAATCGTACATGCTCAGCAAATTGAGCATGATCCTTCTGGCTACCGGCAGAAAGGTCAGTCGTTACTGTTCTAAAGGCAAGGCCGGGATGCACTGGAAGATGATAGACTGGATCTATCCGAATTCTATCTGAAGGGCCATTCTGCCAGAGTCCATTATGATGGGGTGCTTTCTATATATTATCCTGAAAAAGTTTAAAAGCTTTTTAGCAAACAAAAAGAGAAGATTACTTACTAAACTAGAGTTAAGGCAGTGGAGAAGTATGACCTGCAAGTGGTTAATGCACGCTGGCGATGTCGCAGTTCTTAGTAGTTTCTGTTTGCTGTCGTAAAGTTCGTAGAGATTTGGTTTAAAAAGTTCGTGAAAGTTCGTAAATAAATTTTCGATTCATGAGAGGATATGGTTTGACCTCCAGCCTTTAAGAATGTTAAAAAGTATGTTTCTTATGTATTTCATGCTTGGACCAAAGTTACCCGACCGGATCCTAACCGTGTCCTAATTTTTTAAACACCAATTGTTTTTTAATTTATAAAATTTAACAAAAATGCTTGGAAATTATTCCTAAAGTATATATATTTACTGAATGGAGAATACTTAGAATGCATAATAATTTTGAAGTGTTTAAATCGCTTTTGTAGTCCGATTTTTCTTTTGTAAAAAAAAACTATGATTTTGGACCAAAGTTACCCGTACTGGCGGAACTGAAAATTGAACGATATACATCTCTCTGCCCAATAAGGTAGTGGGTACATAAACTAGAGAGGCATTCTAAACAGGTTAGTCTCCTTGATTCTACATAACTTTTTTTCATTTTTGGACCATCTAATTTCATGAATTTGGAGAATTCCTATAAAATTGGGAAGGTCTGTGGGAACTCGATCAATGCTTTATATTACTTCTCCTTTTACTATGGATATATTTATTCCCTGGCAATATTCCTTCATGGGTAGAAAGGTTTTCATTTATTGTTAATATCAGTGCCTCTAGCAACAAGACTGTCGGCTTGAGACAGCTCTCAACTCCATCTGGTGCACCTTTTCCATAGCTAGCTTCTGAAAAGTGCCAATAAAAGCCATGGAAATTTAGGTTTTTAATGAGAAATTTGACTGACAAAACAAACATTTTCTTATCGCAATACTGATTACTAATTCCATCACTTAAAAAGTGAAATGTTTCTACCGTTTCTAGAGTAGGAACGATTTTTTTCACTTCTTCTAGCACAGGTTGCAGATGCGCACATATTACTAAGCAGTTATGTCTGCGGTCTTCTGACAATATACAAAATGACTTCATAATACCATCTATTGCAGAAGTACAAAACTACGGTGTGTAGCGATACTTGATCCTCCAAAGTGAAAAGATTGAATTTCTTCGCTGAATTTCATTGCTATAATTCTCTGAAAAGTCAATGTATAAAAGTGCTTCGTTCTGCTTCAAATATTGTTTAATTTGTTTCATGGCAGAATATTTGTTTTATATTATTTTAATTGCATCAGTTTTGAAAACTAAAACTAGGTTTTTTTTTCGTGCCGGTGATTACTTTCGTGGACGTTTTCTCTACAATATTTTTCTTTCCTTTAATTGGCACGTCTTCCTTTATGCATTGTTGATATGACAGTGTCTGTATCATCAAAATTTCTAAAATTTATATATTGTTCTTTACAATCTTAGAAATTTTGCCATCTAAGCACTTTTGTCTTGATTTTCCTTCGCAGGTTACGGCTTCCAAGATTTCATCAGAAGATTTTTCAGCGATCATATCTAACTTGTGGAGTTTTGCTACAATTAAAAGCATGTTGGAATGTAGTTTGCATAAACACGTTTCGCGATCTCCAATTAGGAATAAAAATCCAAAAGGGTCTCAAATTGCAGAATGATGAATAGCTTAAATCCTTATGAACAAAACCTTTGTGTTTTCAGTTTGCGAACTTTGTTGTTCTTGTAATCTCGCCAGAAAGAGTTGTTTGCAAGTCTAATTACTTTATTGAACAAATCAGTCGCATTTTTCCTGATTATATTGGTTATTTGTTAATAATTGCATTGCCAGCACAGGGGTAGTTTTTACTGCTCTAGTAACAATTTGTAAGGCTTGGTTTTGGGATTCTTCTAGATGCCCTATCACTTTATCAGAGATTGATAGATAAAATATTCATTATCTTATATCAAGTGGAAGCATAACTTTTCCTCAAGTGAAGTTATCTGGCGTGGACATGTTTTTATACGTTTTCTCAGGAATGGTCTATATGATTCGTTAGACGTTCGAGCTGTCTATTAGACGTCTATCGCGTATTTGTCCAAAGTTTATTTTTTTTGGATATCTATTAGCTATCTATGTGTAGAGTAATTTACACTAAGACATTTGGGACATCTTATGGGTGTTCTTCAACTTCTATTATTATTGAATATCGATATTCTGGACATCTAATTAATGTCTTTAAAATGTTCGACTTTCCAAAATTAGATGTCTAAATCCAGGAGTTCGAAAATATTTGGTCTTTGAGCTAGATTCTTCATAAACAGATGTATTTTAGAGAAATGAATTTTCCGCCTTTTTTTAACTCGCATATCTCCATGTTTATCCGATACACGTCAATGTCTATAAATGTCGTACGATGTCTAGAAATTATATTTCGACATATCCACTAGTAGTCCGTTTAAACTAATCTGAAACTATGAGGTCTATAAAGATTCTTAAATCGATTACTAATACACATTTAAAGTACATCTATCTATTACACGTCTACTACAACTAATAATGTCATTGAGATCCATGTTGGCTGTGATTTCAAATTCATAAGGATATTTAACGATGAATACCTAATTAAGAAAATCTGCGATATGTACTTTCTGTGCTGAAGTATATGTCGCTTCTGTTTCTAGTTCTTCTATACCTAAATAACTAATGCATATCTATGGATTATTCAGTAATTTTTCAACTGCTTGTGGAGTTATTTAAAGACATTCCGAGTATAACGTTTCGATGTTTAAGCTTTTTCACATTAGGAATGCTATATAGTACATATCTTCGCAATAAGATTTAACTTGACGAATACATTTCGAACTATTTCGTATTTGATTGCTACCACTATTTAAGAGAAGTAAAAGTCTAATAGATCTTGTACCCATATTTCGCTTTCTTTTAAATCTTCTACCGTTTTAAGTTATTGCCAGCTTTTTTTCAGCTTTCAAAACAGATTTTCAATAGATCAAATAGATCTTCAGACGCTGGAATCATATAATTATCAAGAACTACCTTGCATGCTTCAGAATTGACAATACCTTTCAATATACACAGTTCCTAGTCTATGAGCACTTAAACAACCCCGAACCATTATTGAGGTACTGAACTTAACTGTACGTTTCAAGCAGTTTGTATGAAAAACGTCTGGAGAAAAGCTCCAAATCGCTTACTCTGAAGACTGACAGAAACACAAAATACCGTCTCCTCACTAAAAAGTACTTTATTCCACACCTGGGTGCCCAAGACAACCTCTCTCTGCACCACATCAAGCTTCTCCTTTTTTGTTTGGCGCTAAGAAACGTTTCTTCTTGGGAACACGCGATCGAAAACTAAATTCATGTGTTCTTCGCCATTCAGTAAATTAAAATTTTAGCCAGTTCTCTCTGCTTCAGCAGTTTTCTTCAGTTGAGTCTTCCCCTTATCTAATATGTCGTTGATTGCTTTCAATTACCGAGATATCTTCTCGACGAGTCTTCTCGTTTTATCGGAATGAAATGGACCTGGCCCCTTTGTTGAGGTCCGCCAGTGAATCGTACATGCTCAGCAAATTGAGCATGATCCTTCTGGCTACCGGCAGAAAGGTCAGTCGTTACTGTTCTAAAGGCAAGGCCGGGATGCACTGGAAGATGATAGACTGGATCTGTCCGAATTCTATCTGAAGGGCCATTCTGCCAGAGTCCATTATGATGGGGTGCTTTCTATATATTATCCTGAAAAAGTTTAAAAGCTTTTTAGCAAACAAAAAGAGAAGATTACTTACTAAACTAGAGTTAAGGCAGTGGAGAAGTATGACCTGCAAGTGGTTAATGCCCGCTGGCGATGTCGCAGTTCTTAGTAGTTTCTGTTTGCTGTCGTAAAGTTCGTAGAGATTTGGTTTAAAAAGTTCGTGAAAGTTCGTAAATAAATTTTCGTTTCGATTCATGAGAGGATATGGTTTGACCTCCAGCCTTTAAGAATGTTAAAAAGTATGTTTCTTATGTATTTCATGCTTGGGCCAAAGTTACCCGACCGGATCCTAACCGTGTCCTAATTTTTTAAACACCAATTGTTTTTAATTTATAAAATTTAACAAAAATGCTTGGAAATTATTCCTAAAGTATATATATTTACTGAATGGAGAATACTTAGAATGCATAATAATTTTGAAGTGTTTAAATCGCTTTTGTAGTCCGATTTTTTTTTTGTAAAAAAAAACTATGATTTTGGACCAAAGTTACCCGTACTGGCGGAACTGAAAATTGAACGATATACATCTCTCTGCCCAATAAGGTAGTGGGTACATAAACTAGAGAGGCATTCTAAACAGGTTAGTCTCCTTGATTCTACATAACTTTTTTTCATTTTTGGACCATCTAATTTCATGAATTTGGAGAATTCCTATAAAATTGGGAAGGTCTGTGGGAACTCGATCAATGCTTTATATTACTTCTCCTTTTACTATGGATATATTTATTCCCTGGCAATATTCCTTCATGGGTAGAAAGGTTTTCATTTATTGTTAATATCAGTGCCTCTAGCAACAAGACTGTCGGCTTGAGACAGCTCTCAACTCCATCTGGTGCACCTTTTCCATAGCTAGCTTCTGAAAAGTGCCAATAAAAGCCATGGAAATTTAGGTTTTTAATGAGAAATTTGACTGACAAAACAAACATTTTCTTATCGCAATACTGATTACTAATTCCATCACTTAAAAAGTGAAATGTTTCTACCGTTTCTAGAGTAGGAACGATTTTTTTCACTTCTTCTAGCACAGGTTGCAGATGCGCACATATTACTAAGCAGTTATGTCTGCGGTCTTCTGACAATATACAAAATGACTTCATAATACCATCTATTGCAGAAGTACAAAACTACGGTGTGTAGCGATACTTGATCCTCCAAAGTGAAAAGATTGAATTTCTTCGCTGAATTTCATTGCTATAATTCTCTGAAAAGTCAATGTATAAAAGTGCTTCGTTCTGCTTCAAATATTGTTTAATTTGTTTCATGGCAGAATATTTGTTTTATATTATTTTAATTGCATCAGTTTTGAAAACTAAAACTAGGTTTTTTTTTCGTGCCGGTGATTACTTTCGTGGACGTTTTCTCTACAATATTTTTCTTTCCTTTAATTGGCACGTCTTCCTTTATGCATTGTTGATATGACAGTGTCTGTATCATCAAAATTTCTAAAATTTATATATTGTTCTTTACAATCTTAGAAATTTTGCCATCTAAGCACTTTTGTCTTGATTTTCCTTCGCAGGTTACGGCTTCCAAGATTTCATCAGAAGATTTTTCAGCGATCATATCTAACTTGTGGAGTTTTGCTACAATTAAAAGCATGTTGGAATGTAGTTTGCATAAACACGTTTCGCGATCTCCAATTAGGAATAAAAATCCAAAAGGGTCTCAAATTGCAGAATGATGAATAGCTTAAATCCTTATGAACAAAACCTTTGTGTTTTCAGTTTGCGAACTTTGTTGTTCTTGTAATCTCGCCAGAAAGAGTTGTTTGCAAGTCTAATTACTTTATTGAACAAATCAGTCGCATTTTTCCTGATTATATTGGTTATTTGTTAATAATTGCATTGCCAGCACAGGGGTAGTTTTTACTGCTCTAGTAACAATTTGTAAGGCTTGGTTTTGGGATTCTTCTAGATGCCCTATCACTTTATCAAAGATTGATAGATAAAATATTCATTATCTTATATCAAGTGGAAGCATAACTTTTCCTCAAGTGAAGTTATCTGGCGTGGACATGTTTTTATACGTTTTCTCAGGAATGGTCTATATGATTCGTTAGACGTTCGAGCTGTCTATTAGACGTCTATCGCGTATTTGTCCAAAGTTTATTTTTTTGGATATCTATTAGCTATCTATGTGTAGAGTAATTTACACTAAGACATTTGGGACATCTTATGGGTGTTCTTCAACTTCTATTATTATTGAATATCGATATTCTGGACATCTAATTAATGTCTTTAAAATGTTCGACTTTCCAAAATTAGATGTCTAAATCCAGGAGTTCGAAAATATTTGGTCTTTGAGCTAGATTCTTCATAAACAGATGTATTTTAGAGAAATGAATTTTCCGCCTTTTTTTAAGGTATACGTATACCTTTGACAACTTTTTTTTTATTTTCTTATGAAAAAAATTAAAATTTATACCATAAATAAGGTACCCATAGACTAAGTGTTTTATGTTAAAAAAAATTACAAAACTCAATTAATTAATTACTTAATTAGCAATTAGTACGCTAATTAACCTAATTTTTGATTTGAAATTATTCAAATTCTATTATACTTAGAGAGCTAATTCTTTTTGGAATATGTTTATTAAACCTTTTTTAATGTTTTGTACCTCAATCAAGTTCTTTGTTTAAATAGAACATATTATATGAATTTTTATCCTAGAACACTAAAATAAAACAAATTTTCAACCCACTTTTTTATAGTTAAAAGCTTCTAAAAAATTTATCTACAAACAAAAGTCTGAGGTACAAAACATGCTCCAAACATTTCTGATTACAAAGTTGAAAACCAATTTTAACAAGAAGTTCATAAAGAACTAAAATAGCCTACTTTCCTGTTACTTAAATACTTACTAAAGTTCTAATCGGGAAAAAACTAGGTTCTTACAGTAAATATCATCAACAGCCGTTTCTACACTAGATTTATACAGATTAGAAAAAAAAATCGAAACACAGCATCCAGCTAATAATTTAAACTTCTAAAAGCCAAAATCAACTATTTTCCTTAATATTATTTCGCAAATTAACTAAATATTATTTATCGTCTGCTCGCGATTTATTTGTAGTTCGAAGAATAATTAAATATTTATTAATAACAAAAGTAATGAAACTCCAAACTGCATTAAAAAAAATAAGAAATGTAAATTAAAACTAAGCATAATTGTATGCAAAAGTATGCCTTGCCGCTTTCTTGTTAGATAATTAATGAACAATCAAAGAATCAAATTGTGCTACATTTTATGACGTCATTCCAAACTGATTCATGAAAATATTATTTTGCTTCAAATATATTTAAATAAATAAAGTTTCTCATGTCATTGTTGATTTGGCAACAGTGATTTAAATGACTCAAAATTGAATTTCAATGCTAATTCAATGGGAAATTCGCCGACAGATAGTAGATTTATGTCCGTCCGGACGTACAGACAGACGGAAAAAAAGTATGAAAGTTGGGTATCTGAGGTCATAGCTTTCTAACAAAAAAATAATTTTTAAGATCCGATGATTAGAACCGATTTTGGAAGGGGGGTACAGACAGACAGACAAACGGACAGACAGGCGGACAGACAGACGGACAGACAGACGGACAGACATACGAACAGACAGACATACGAACAGACAGACAGATGGACAGACAGACAGTTGGAAATCAACCGCATTTCAATACCTACAGTGATTTAAATGACTCAAAATTGAATTTCAATGCTAATTCAATGGGAAATTCGCCGACAGATAGTAGATTTATGTCCGTCCGGACGTACAGACAGACGGACAAAAAGTATGAAAGTTGGGTATCTGAGGTCATAGCTTTCTAACAAAAAAAGAATTTTTAAGATCCGATGATTAGAACCGATTTTGGAAGGGGGTACAAACGGACAGACAGGCGGACAGACAGACGGACAGACGGACCGACAGACGGACAGACATACGAACAGACAGACAGATGGACAGACAGACAGTTGGAAATCAACCGCATTTCAATACCTACAGTGATTTAAATGACTCAAAATTGAATTTCAATGCTAATTCAATGGGAAATTCGCCGACAGATAGTAGATTTATGTCCGTCCGGACGTACAGACAGACGGACAAAAAGTATGAAAGTTGGGTATCTGAGGTTATAGCTTTCTAACAAAAAAAGAATTTTTAAGATCCGATGATTAGAACCGATTTTGGAAGGGGGGTACGGACAGACAGACGGACATCGACCGCATGTCAATACCTACTTTTTCATTTTTTTAATTCTTTCGAATTAAAAAAAGAAAAGTAGGCTAAAAATTTTAAATAGAGCTTGAGATATCACTGTTTAAGTGAAGTGCAAATGCAGAAAAAAACTTTCTTCAGAAAATGAACTCAAAGTTTTCAACACATATTTTTTTAGGAAGTTGTTCATTTCAAAAGGGTTGATGCATTATTGTTACAAAACTTGATGTTAACCATCAGTCCATACATAAAAATTATTGTAATTTGCTTATTTATGTTAATAAAAGGACAGAAAATTATTGAACAGCACAAAGAAGGAGGGTTTGTTGGCTTAAGTGTGCGTGTAGTGTAGTGGGTTCTCATATTGGTATTGTATGGGTCGATCCTATAATAAGAATCGACCCTTCAAAAATTGTTTACATTTGTGTATAAAAATAGCCAACAAACGTAAATAAAGGATGGGGAAAATAATGGGTTTGTTCAAACGTTGTATTTACCTATTTTTCAGACGGCACCTCCTCTATGGGGGGCACATAGAACGACGGAAAATCTCCAGCACCATAAGTTGGACCTTCTTCTTTGCAAATCTTGTCAGAGTTGCTCTTCTTGACCCCTCGGATATGTTTGCGCCTCAGTTTTCTTGCAGGAGTTGAATGACGAGCACATTCCGATATTCTGGTTTTGTCTCGCTTGGCAATGCCTTCCACCATGAAATGTCCAGGGGTGATGCCCAGGCGCTTCATGACTTCCAGTTCAACTTTATTCCCAGAATTGAAGTGGATTACCGCATCGTAGGTTGACAACTTCAATACATGGATGCCAGCAAACTTGGTTTTAGGCATCGCTTCCAAATGGTCCCATGGAAGCTCTCATTCGCGTTCTGTGTCATCCCGTGTAAACACTTGGCAAGCATTTTTTCATCTGTCAGCCGTTCGTAAACAGGCTTGATATGCTTCAATATCTCCAGGGGTAAGCCTTCCTTGTGCTTGTATTCATCAACACGTCCTGCAGCAACAGCCTTTTGGTAGGTGCACCAGCTCTCCTTTCCAGTGGGACATTTGGTATGAAGCGGATGTTCTTCTGTGGCGGACAAGTGATAGAATGTACTCCAAATTGCATTGTACATTACCTTCACGGATGAAGTATTACTTCGTAAGGCCATGCCAAAGTAGTTTTGCATTTTGTTGACTTTCTTCAAGGTTAGGTTACCTTTTCCTCTCACAGCCGCTTCTTCTTTCCTCAATTTTCGGAGGGCAGTGCCGAGTCGCTTTTGGTAGTGACCAACGCATTCTTCTTGACAATTTCCTTGCCGTCGTACGGGTCTTGGGCACACACATCCAAAAAAGCCTTGCTGTCGCCATCACCGTAGAATTCTATGTACTCCAAACCACGTAGTGCTTTGGAGCGTAGAAAGATGCGTGTCGCACCGCAGGCCTCCATGCCGCCGGACGATCCGGTGTAGTTGGCTGAGCACACATGGGCGGCTTTCCATTTTCGAAACTTTTCTGTGGTTTTATCCTCCTTGTTCATTTTCTGACAACCGTGGCAGTGCTTAGAGAGGACCTCGACATCCAAAATCTCTCCGGTGTTGATGGATATTGTGGTGATGACGCCGTTGAGGGAGCTGTATCCTCTTCTGTGCCAGGTCCCATCGACGGAAACGCCACACTCCGTAGTCTGGGTAACATCCTTCACACGATGAGACGCCATCCGCATCACTTCGTCAGCAAGCTGTTGCACCACCAACAAAATCTTCCTTGCACCTGCATTGTAGGCAGATTGGTTTGGTGGAGGAGGCAGGTTCATCACGGACATGAAGGTTGATGCTTCTCGGTGACCACATCCAAGCTGTCGCATGGCATATATCATCCTTCGATTTACATCTGGTGCTAGTCCGGTCTTTTTTGTTGACGGAATGGGATCCTCGCTTTGGTACTCACAGTTGTAGCATAATATGAAAAACTCGGTGTACCCACCATTCCTGGACTCAGTGTCTTCGTATACAAACAAGGTTTTCGAAGTACAATGTGGACAGTCAAAACTGCTGACCAAACTGGTTAAACAGTTCATATCCACAATAAAGTTCTTCCCATCATGGTCTTTGGGCTTGACTTGAGCTTGATTGCTTCGAAGTTTTCTTTCCGAGGCGGATTCAGTGGTTACTGTTGCCGGTGGAACATCTTCAGTTTGAGTTTCAACAACATTTTCTTCAGCAGCCGTTTCATTTCTTTCATTATTATTGGAATTATGCTGGTTACCACGATATTTTCTTCTTTTACTCCCTCTTCGAGACGCTGAACCCATATTTTTAACACGGAATATCAATTTTTGAGAGAAAAAAACGTGTAGTTGATTCGCGTTTATTAAAACAAACAACTCAACTTAGTTAAGATTACAGTTAACTAACTTACCTGACAATTTACAAAATAATATATATTTTTTAATTTATAAAAATTAATAATGTATTTCTAAAACGTTTTAATTTCAAAACTGAAACTAAAAAAAATAACACTAAGCCTAACTTCCATGAAACCGAAACTAAACCATTTTTCAGAAAGGCTTGCACGAAAATATTTGTAGATCAAAAACTATTGCATGGATTTTTATGATTTTGGTACCATTAGAAAGCTGGATAAACAGAGCATATTTATCAAAAATAAAAAAAAATTGCAATTTTTAGTCATTTTGCACTTTTTCAAAGGTGTACGTATACCTTAACTCGCATATCTCCATGTTTATCCGATACACGTCAATGTCTATAAATGTCGTACGATGTCTAGAAATTATATTTCGACATATCCACTAGTAGTCCGTTTAAACTAATCTGAAACTATGAGGTCTATAAAGATTCTTAAATCGATTACTAATACACATTTAAAGTACATCTATCTATTACACGTCTACTACAACTAATAATGTCATTGAGATCCATGTTGGCTGTGATTTCAAATTCATAAGGATATTTAACGATGAATACCTAATTAAGAAAATCTGCGATATGTACTTTCTGTGCTGAAGTATATGTCGCTTCTGTTTCTAGTTCTTCTATACCTAAATAACTAATGCATATCTATGGATTATTCAGTAATTTTTCAACTGCTTGTGGAGTTATTTAAAGACATTCCGAGTATAACGTTTCGATGTTTAAGCTTTTTCACATTAGGAATGCTATATAGTACATATCTTCGCAATAAGATTTAACTTGACGAATACATTTCGAACTATTTCGTATTTGATTGCTACCACTATTTAAGAGAAGTAAAAGTCTAATAGATCTTGTACCCATATTTCGCTTTCTTTTAAATCTTCTACCGTTTTAAGTTATTGCCAGGTTTTTTTCAGCTTTCAAAACAGATTTTCATAAGTAAAAGCAGCTGTGTCGACCATTTTCGCCTGTGAAATTTTCAAATGATTGTTCATCAATAGTAATTAAATATTAAGGAGGGACAACTTTTTTATATAGGGTTGTAAAAAATCTTATCTGCCAAATGCTTTTGTTATCTTCAGAACTTGGTGTTACGAAATTTCCCGAGCTGTTTTGTATTTTCGTAGAGCTGTTTTGTATTTTCGAGTAAATTTGATGGAACTAGTTCGACTAATTAAGGTATAATACTTGGCTCAGGCATTGTAATAGGTATAGAAGTTTATAGATATGAAAAAGTTGTGGAATAGATGATTGTAGCTGAATATACATCGTAGACTTAACTCGGATGCCGATTAACACACTGCTGTTGAATTTTCTATAATTTCCTTTTTTCTGGGTTTTAAAACGTCTGAAGTAGTTTGGGCTAACGGAAAGTGTCTGGCTGATTAATTAGCAACTTTTAATAATATTTTCTAAATCATACATAAAAATCAGCACTGAGAAAATATAAGTTAACTTATGTTTTACCTACCTTTAGCACCCAGTAACTATAAATTGTCCGTTTGTCACTCTAGCTGGTATACACACATTCAAACACTGCTTTATCAAATTCATTTCGTTAGTGAGAAAATATGATAGTCCAAAAGCCCTGATTCCCCCTGACCTATTAAAATCGTGTACATTGAGAACTTAAAACAGTGCTTAATTTAGCTTTATAATAGTGCGTTCTTAGGGTTAAAGTAGTTTTTTTTTTAAAGAATGTATAATAATTTAAATTAAGGTCTTGAGATTGAAATTGAGAAAGTATGAAAAAGCTTTAAATAACGAAAATTGGTAAAAAAAAATAAGTGAAATTTTTTAAATAGTTTTATAAGTAACTTTTAAAAAACTTGTATTTCTTGTGCTCTTTGATTTGATATTTTCTTTCTCATCAAATTTTGCCACTTTTTGCAATGTTTTTTTTTTAATGTTTGGCCATTAATGTAGCAGTTTTAATCTATATGGTAGAAAAAGAGGGCTTAAGTTTTTGTATTAAGAGGCTTAAAACAGTGAAAATCAGGGTGAATTTATACAGAGTAAGCTTCTTATAAAAGTGCTATTTAAAAAAATATGTTGGGCTTGTAGTACGTTCGAAGTTTATCTACATATTGAAATTTAAAATAGTGCATTTTGTGTGCTTCAAAAGTTCGTGTTAAGGGTTTAAAATACTTCAGGGTTTTAAATATTGCGCATTAGGGCTTATAATAGTACTAATTTAGTTTTTAAATATGCGTATTGAGGGCTTACGGTAATTCTAATGCAATGCGTATTAAATTTAAATTGGTTCTTATTAACTATTTAATAGTGTGTAACCTTTATTTTAGGTGCCGTGTTTCTAACCAGTTCTGTAAAGGCTTACAATCAAGATTGGTAAGTGAAACCTTTCCTATGTGGTTCTAATATTATCCTATAAAATATTTAAAAAAAATTGTAAATAAGTATCTTTATATGGAACTGATTTTTAAAAAAAGGGGGATTATACATTTTTGGTTTTTCGTTAAGAGACTGGAACTTATATAAGCTTTTCTCGTGAACAAGACTATTTTTTTAAGTTAGTTAGTTTCGCAAATACGACAAACATCCAATAGCGTTATTTGTCATTTAAAATTAAAATAACTGGCATAAAAAATATAATTCGGTGACTAAATGCTTTTAAGGGCTTTTAATGCGCATTTTAAGCTTTAAATAATACATATTTAGGGCTTGGAATAGTTCGTATTAATAGCTTAAAATAGTGAATTTGAAAGGTTTCAGTTTCAAAAGATTAATTAAGGTGATTAAAAATTCGTAGAGATTCGTTCGTTGAGGAAAATTCGTTCGTGAATGATAATCAGATTTTGAAGGGAAACAACTGAGCAACGAAAAACAGTAATTAATGTCGCAAAAATATCCCATTCAGGCATAAAAAAAGGGTATTTAAATACTTGTAATAATACTCTAGTATTATTAATAGGAAATATATTAGAATTAGAAAGCGTTAAATGTACGTATGTTGTCGAAGTGTAAGTTCTTGACGATCTTGTGAACGGATTATGAAACTAAAAAGTTAAAGGAATAATTCCGTGTTGAAAGAAATGGTTGAGTTGAAATATCGTCTCACTAGAGCTACACGATTAGAATGTTGGCGACGGGCGTCATCGACGCAACTTTTAGGAACGATATCCAACGCAGCTTCAAAACTTTGGCGCATATTTGACGAAGTTTCATCGTACGTTTTGGCTGCACAGATCGTTAATAGGGTCGGTAGTTATTTTGGCAATGCCCGGACTCAAACCTAGAACCTTTCGAATGCAAAAGGCAAGCGCCTTTCCGACTGGGCTCTCCAGCCCTGTTCAAAGTGAAAACCAAGTTTCAGTAATTTTATCTCCGTGTCTTTTTTAGTGTAGTAGTGAATTAGGAAATGAATTCGAGGTGGCGCACAGTAAAGTAAAAATGGGTGTTTTTCAGACAAAATCATAAAATATTATCCATCGTGTTATCTCGTAAAATATGATCCGAATCGCTTACTATTTTTTGGGTATGTTTCGGACATTATGTAGAATAAATTTAATGAAAATAAGTCATATTCAAATTATTTTTGAATTTATGATCCAAAAATAATTTGCAATGGCAGCCGAGTGACGAGATTATCCATATATCCAAACAGTAAAAACGCTTTCTTCCTTGTGCTCCACTTCATTCGAAATGAAACTTCGTTCTTTTTATAGGTGGTGCATCTGGAAAAAAACTTATTTTTTCAAAACAAATTGTTAGTACACTGCGATGCAAAAGTTTAGACAATGACGTCATTTAGCTGTAAAATTTAGAATTGTGATAGTATAATTACAAAAGCCCCCTAAACGCATTAAAAACATATTTTGAAATCCTGTAATTGAAACATAATTGTTTGATTTGCTATAACAATAATTTTTTGCGTAAAATAAAATTTTGTATGTTGCTAAAGTTTAGACAATAGAAATATGAGATTATGCTAATTTAAACTAGATAATGGATTAATTTTGCATTTTTATTGAAGGATTGTTGATGATAAATAAAAAAAACACGATATCTGGTGAACTAAACATATTTAATAACAATATTAGTTCAATTTTACACCAAAACAGACAATATAGCAATTTCAAATCTTTATTCAAATCATAGTTGCTTCAAATGTACAATTTAACATCTCTAAATACGCCGAATGCCTATCAGTCCATCACCTTAAAGTTTTGCCACGAATTCGTGGATTTGGAGGCATACATTGGCCGATTTTCTTGATCAAACGTGCAGTCTTTCCCATATAAAAGCATAAAATAGTGATATATTGTTCTTTTTTGCTCTTTAGTACAATGCAGCGATAATCACCTCTTCAAAAACGCCAAAAAATCAGTCATTTCAACGTAAATTCACTCCACACCATTATGAAAGTTCCTTCTTTATACTAAATTTTAAAATTTCTTGGGGGGAAAAAAACTGTTTCTTTGAACCGGTTACAATTTAACCCGACTCTTTAGTGCCATTTAAATATGTTCGGTTTAACCGATTATTGAAAAATATGCTTTTGAAAACACCGGTTTCCCCTCAAAAACTCTAGCATCAAGGTTTAACGTTTATAACGGTGTGGAAAGAATTATGTTGACGAGACAGACTTTTTTGGCTTTTTTAAAGAGGTGACTATCTCTGCATTGTACTAAAATGCTTAAAAGAATATGTCGCTATTTTGTGATTTTATATGGGAAAGACTGCACGTTTCATCAAGAAAATCGACCAATGTATTCCTCCAAATCCACGAATTCGTGGCAAAACTTTAAGGTGATCGACTGGTAGGCATTCGGTTCGTATTTAGAGATGTTAACCCTTTCAGTCCCAGTGATGCCATTTGGCATCATCATGTTTCTGATCAAAATTTTTTAAAAAAAATAGGGCTGACATCTATTGGGATTGATAAAAAATATTTTTAATAGAAAAAAGTTTGAAGAATCGAATGATGTGCTTTTTGTTATCATAAACGGCTATAGAAGATCAAAAAAAATTCTAAAATTATGATGCCAAATTGTGATTGGGACTGAAAGGGTTAAATTGTGCATTTGATGCAAATATGATTTGAGGATTTAAAATTGCAATATTGCCTGTTTGGTGTAAAATTGAACCAATATTATTATTAAATATGTTTAGTTCATCGGATATCGTATTTTTTTAATTTATCATATAAAAAAACTACAATTCATCAATAAAATGCAAAATTTGGCTATTACCTACTTTAAATTAGCATAATCTCGTATTTGTGTCTAAAATTTTGCAACATACAAAATTTTATTTTGTGCAAAAAATTATTGTTATAGCAAATCAAACAATCATTTTTCAATTATAGCATTTCAAAATATGTTTTTAATATGTTTAGGGGGCTTTTGTAATTATACTATCACAATTCTAAATTTTACAGCTATATAATGTAATTGTCGAAACCTTTGCATCGCAGTGTAGTGATTTATTTATTTAATGTTTCATTAATCGGTTACATTTGTAGGTATATTGCTTTTTCAACTAAATAATTTGCTCATTTAAAATTTCATTATTTGGTTGAAAATTATAAAAAAAAATAATAATCTTCTGTATTTCATTTCAAAATTGGCTTCCTTTTACAACTCGTCTAGATACCGGGATGAGTTTAAAGTAATCTTTAATAGTTCATATTATTACGAGTTATTACTACGAGTTAAATATTAGATTTTGAAAGCTACATTGTAAAACATGCTGAAATCTAGTTAACTGATTCACTGCGCCGCGTTAATTAAAAAATCTCCAAAAATAGTAACAGCTAAGAAAAATATATTTTAAATTAATAAAATGAAAGACATTTTATACAATGCGGCTAAGTAAAGGTCAGTGGGGGATTTTTTTAAGTCACTTCAAAGGTGAAGGGTTTTGAAATTTCATTTTCAAATATACAAAATGTATAAATATAAAAAAAAATTATATCCACTGAAAAGTTCATATTTTAATGTATATTTTTCAACCAATAAATATATTCAAAGGTTCTAAAAAATGGCCACAATATATTAACTTCCTAACAGTATTTTTCTTGCCGCTTAATAAAATCTTACTTTAAGTAATTCTAACGCTTTTATTATAACTACTTTAGACTTAAAAATACCGTTTTACGAAACTATGACTATCCTAGATCAATAATAAATTCACCAAACTTCTGAAATAAAGTAAACTTTTTCGAGTTTTGTCCATTACACGAAGCACTGTGTAGCGTTGCTGTCCGTGCGAAAATTTATCAAATTTTTTTAGTGAACGCAAACATATGCGTCTCAAACCAAAAAGTAGTAAAATCTATTTCAAACAATATGCATGTCAAAGAGGGGAGAAGGCCAGTACATCTGCTATGGTGATGGCTGATACTGGTTTATTTCGCATATTTTATTTCTTGTAAAAAAAACATTGAATATCTTATCGATGCAATGGCCTTAGTCAGCGTAGTTCCACACAGTGCAAAGGAGCTATTTTATGTTAGAAAATGCTTAGGGCCTCGGTGTGACAAACGGAATGCGACATGTATACCGGTTTTAATTATTCCATTAGCTGCATAAAGATACGTCCTCAGATGCCCTGTAAGTAGTTGGCACTTTTGGAACTATGCTGACTAAGGCCGTTTCAATGACAGGGTTTTTTTTATCAGAAATAAATATGCAAAATAAACCAGTATCAGCCGTCACCATAGCAGATGTGCGAGTTTTCCCGAATTATACCTATACAAGCCTGAACGTAGTTTTTTTTTGCGTGATCCGTAAACTTGTAGTGGTAACAAAAAAGGATTTTCACGCAAATGACCCTTACTTGCGTCCAGTTCTATTTTAAAATTCCCAACTTTGACCACAAGATAGCCTTTCAACACTAGTTTGTGAAGTTGCAATTTGAGATTTTTCCAAAATGCCCTTAAACTATCCCGTGAAGAGGTTTTTGAACTCCTGCCTTTAGCATGAATGGCGGCTACCTCACTTCAGGCAGCACCACAGCAATCGTTCATCCTCCAACTCACTGAAAGGAGAGTACTTTGGTGATCAGAACCATTAACTAATATTAGCCATCTCGACCGAGCAATTTGTCACAGACGATTTAGTATTGGGATACCATGTAATCGGTTCTAGGCCCGAAACCAGGTCGGACCGTACAAGATTTCTAACATTCGGGTCCGGGCATCGCCAAAATAACTGCCGACCTATAAAAGGCCAGTGCAGCCAAAAAAATGTCCGACGAATAATACCCCGTATAGAGGGAGTGCACGTTAAAATACGCTCCAAAGTCCCAACGCTGCGTACGATGTCGCCCTTAACGGTTGCGTTGGGAGCTAACTCAGGTGTCGGCTCGTCACTTGACTGTGGTTCTTAAATATGCCGCCCGTCGCCAATAGCCCTCGTGTAGCTCTAGTGCGACGATAATTCAAATTAAACTAAACCAGATTTCTAACATCAGACGTGGCGCCATCTAAGGGCGCATATCTTAACTTCCACGCAACCAAAGCAAAGTCTTGAGACTCAAAGCAGGCAACATCACGCCCGGGTCACCTGTTTAGGGTGTCAGAAGTATGTGTTACAGGAAAATTCTATATAAAATCAACTTTTATTCTAAATTCCTAACGGGGGCTGGGGAGCCCAATCGGTTTAAGGTGTTCGCCTTGCATGCGGAAAGTCCCAGGTTCGGGTCCGGGCATCGCCAAAGTAACTGCTGACCTATAAACGGCCCGTGCAGCCAAAAATGTCCGACGAATAATACCCCGTGTAGAGGAAGTGCACGTTAAATATGCTCCAAAGTTCCAACGCTGTGTACGATGTCGCCCTTAACGGCTGCGTTGGATGCCTACTCAGGTGTCGGCTCGTCACTTGACTGTGGTTCTAAAATATGACGCCCGTCGACAATAGCCCTCGTGTAGTTCTAGTGCGACGATAATTCAAACTAAACTAAGTTCCTAAACAACGGAGAAGTTGCATGAATTTTAAATTCATTTGCAAACAACGGTCCTATCAAATTCAATGGCTTTATCATCAGTAGTAAAAGTTTAACCCTTTCCACTCTTAAGGCGCCATATTTGCTAAACAGCAAAATTGAAACAAGTTGGTATTTTTTTTCTTGGTTGTCGTAAGTAAATAAGAATGAGTTGTTTCTGGTTTGGTTGTTGACAAAATCTCGTTTTAGAGCTTTCGAAACTAAGAATGTGTCGCAGTAACGCACGTGACATGGGAGGGAGTAATGTTGGTTTAGGTTTATGAATGCACAGTGAGAATAGTTTTAAACACCGTCGCACTAGATCTACACGAGGGCAATTCTCCTGGTCAGTTTAGAACCACAGTCAAGTGACGAGCCGACACCTATATGAATGCACAGTCTAGTTTATAAAGTTTTATATCAATAATTATATTCCTTTTATTTAGTTTATAAAAGGAAAATAATATAACCGATTCTTTTAATAGCAGTGAAAATAAACAAGTAGGTTTGTAACAGAATCTGTCAATTAACCCGCTTTCACACAAAATTTGTATTTAACAGGAAAAAACGCGCCAAACACAGCATTAATTCTATATTAAACATTTACACGCTAAATTTAGCTAGTTTCATTTATTTTCTTTCGCAATTTCAATAATTATTTGTTATCGTTTGCTAAAATAATTTATATTTCAAAGAATAAATATGTTATATTCCTCGCTTTTAAATAGAAGGAAAACATTTCATATCAACATACAATCAAAGAATCTCTTTGTGAAATATATTTGACGTCATTTTAAACTGATTTATGGCACAAAAATAAATTTATCTTATTTTATTGTTTAAAAGAATTAAAGTTTCTCCAGCGAATGGCAATGGTCATTTAAATAACATGTGCTATTAAATATTATTAATGTAGTTTAGAGGTCTGGCAACAACTTCCGCCAAAAACTATTAATTTTCGGCAATAATCAAGAGCAATTAGGTCATGATAGTTTAGTTGTCAATATTAAAGTCGTACTAATCGAAAGTTCACTGGATCTTTTTTTAAATCATTTTCCAACCAATGGGGTTGTTTCACGGTGGATCTGGCAATAGTTCTGCGGTTTTGTTTTCGTCTCTCAACAGTGTTGCCACCAGTTTTAGGAGAAAAACACTATTTAAAAATGCCATTTAATTCTAAAATTACAAAAACATACCATACAAATACTAGCAAAGCGTTTCACGTTTTTTTAAAGTCACTAAAAAGATTCCAAAATGCAGCTAGTATTTTTACGATATATTTTGTAATTTTAGAATTATTTTAAAATTACAAATCGGTCAAATCACCTCTCTTATAGCAAAAAACAATCTATATAGTCTCAAATCAGTTAAATAAATTAAAAGTATCTGAAATCTATAATCTACAATATTCTTTAGCGGTTCCGTTCCTTGCGTTGTGACTACAAAAACACCCAAAGTGGCAACCCTGAATCGGAAGTCTCTTTTTCCTCCCACAACATTAGATTCCAAGAATGGAGCAAGCCCCCCAAATATGGGGGGAAAACCCGGAAAATGTCTACAAACACTGGCTAGAGAAAAATAGATTGCATAGTTGCATAGGACACGTTAAGCAGAAAAGAACTATATTCGATTCCCCCCCCCCCCCCCCCCCCACCTTGCAAGAGAAATTATATTTCTATAATAATAAAAGAAAGAGTCTGTCTGTGGATTGTGAAAGACCTACTTATACTGCTCGAAAAAATTCGAAATTTTTAATATAGATTCCCTGTAATACCTACGTGTGCACCTGAGGCTTAGTTTTTTCATATTTGATTACGATTTTTTAATTAATATAATTATCTACAAAAATACGTCTTCCACCTGAGAGTGAGAGACCTAAACTGGGTCTTGAAAACACATGGGCCGGGCCGAAACAGGGGCTTGACGTCATCCGTAGATAAAAATAAAATCCAGTATATGAAGAGCCGTTAAAAAATTGACACAAATTCGATTTCTACTTTTAATTTTCAATTTGAAAGAAACTTTAGCGCGAGCAAAAATTAAGTATAAACACGAAATATCAAGAGGTTTTAATTTGTAGGATTGTTATTTGACTATCATATAAACTTCTTAGTTTATCATAACTTACAGAGTCCTTGAGTATTAAGTCACATCTACACATAAAATGGAAAACCGAAAAAAAACTTTATTCACACGCCATCCTTTTTCCACAAAACCATCTTTTTCTACAAACTGTTGCCACGCAGGACAAAACAAAATAAATACAACTTTAACACTTTCCCTTATTTGTTTTGTTTAAGATCTTTAGTCCTGCCAGTTCTATGTTAATCCCATCTTTTCACACAAGACTGCAAGTCTAGGTCCATAGAGTGGCTTAGTGAACAAGTCGGCAATATGAATTTCAGTAGACACTCTTCTTACGACGATTTCTTTGTTCTCAACCATTTCTCTTACAAAGAAATGTCGAATACTTATGTGTTTTGTTCTTCTGTGTAATTCTCCTTGATTCTGTGACAGTCTAACTGCTGCCTCGTTGTCCACTTGTAGATCTGTTACAATATTCAGATTTGTGACTTCGGTGATCAGTCTCTTCAACCAAACCAGCTCTCTGGCTGCTTCACTAGCTGCGACTACTTCTGCTTCTGTGGTTGAGATTGCTACAGAAGGCTGTCGTTGACTTAGCCATGATATCGCTCCACCAGCATAGATGCAAACAACTCCTGTAGTTGAGCGACCCGTTGTGGTGTCTCCTCCATGGTCAGCATCGCTGTAGCCCTCTAGAATACCTTTCTTGTATCCTGATCTGTAAATCAACCCTTTGTCTAAGGTTCCCTTTAAATATCGAAATATTCTTTTGACTCTTACCCAGTCTTCGTCATTTGGATTTTCTAAACTTCTACAAACTATGCCTATCGCATACGCTATGTCAGGTCGGGTTCCTGTCATTAGATACATTAATGCTCCTACGGCTTGTCTGTAGGGATATGATCTGTTAGCGCTTAGTACTTTCCCTGATTGAAAACCTTCTTTGATGATAGGTGTAGACACAGGTTTGCACTCATCCATACCGAATTTTTCAAGTATCTTCTTAATGTAGGCTGTTTGGCTTATTTTTATAGAATCATCTTCTTGGCGATGAATCTCTAATCCTAGGTAGTAATCAGCAGGCTTAGTCGTAATCTTAAAGCACTTCTTTAAATCTTTAAGAAAGTCTTCTAACTGTTCTTTACTCGTAGATGCAACCAAACCATCATCCACGTAGAGAACTAGCAAAAGCAATTCGGAATTGTTTCTTCTGATGAATAGACAGGAATCTGCTTCACCTTTTGAGAAACCAACTTTATGTAAATAGTCTCCGAAACACTTGCTCCAGCATCTTGGGGCTTGTTTCAATCCGTAGAGACTCTTCTTCAAGTGACATACCCTGTCAGTGCCGTCGCTGTATCCCTCCGGTTGGCACATAAAAACATCTTCCTCTAATTCGCCGTACAAAAAGGCTGTAGAAACATCGAATTGTGTTAGGGTCATATTTTCACTAGCCGCAATACTGATTAGAGATCTTATGGTACTTGCTCTTGCGACCGGACTATAGGTTTGACCGTAATTAATCCCTTTCCGTTGAGCAAAACCTTTTATTACAAGCCTAGCCTTATACTTGTCTATACTTCCATCAGGATTTCTCTTTATTTTGTAAACCCATTTACATGGTATGGCCTTTACTCTTTCGGGTAATTTAGTTAACTCCCATGTCTGAAGAAGTCATTTCGCTATCCATAGCTTTCTTCCAGTTTTTCTTATCTGGATTCTCTATAGCTTCTTGATAGGTTTGTGGATCTTCTCCATAGACGAATGCTTCTTTTTCCATGATGTAATTATCAAATCTTTGAGGTTTCTTTATTTCAGAACGATCTCTAAGATTCATATAGTGAGATTACTTTGATTCTTCCTCTTCTTCATCTTCACCTTCAGGTTCAGAATTTGATAAAGTATTACTCTGATCTCCTGATACTTCTTTATATTCTGAATTTTCTTGATCTGATGAATCAATGATCTTATCTAGATTTTTCAATGACACGTGTTCTGCACACATCTGCGTTTTCTCATGAAAAATCACATCTCTAGAAAAAATTAATTTTCCCTCATCAGGTAACCATATTATGTATCTTTCATCTCCATTGTAACCAATCAGAAAACCTTTTAATGCTTTCTTACTCATTTTCTTCCTTTTCTGTATTGGTACATGTGCATAACACAGAGATCCTATAATTCTCATGTGTCTTATCCTTGGTTTCTTTTCAAACCATAGCTCATGTGGACTGGTCTTTTCCACAGACGAAATTCCAGTCCTATTGAGGATGTAGGCAGCTGTATTTACAAGCTCTGCCCATAGATATGTAGGATATTCCACCTCTTCATTCGAATACTTTAAAGTTCTAGCCACTTCAACTAGTGTTCTATTTTCACGCTCACTAGGGTTCTGCTGTGGTGTGTATGGAGCTGTGAGTCTGAGTTATTCCTTTCTTCTGTAGAATATCTTGTACTTCTTTGTTATCAAACTCGCCTCCATTGTCACTCAAGATTTCCTTAATCGAATGACCTTTATTTTCTGCGTGAGCTAAAAACGACTTTAAAGCAAACGTAACACCAGATTTATGCTTCAGAAAGAAAACGTAACGATATTTGGAATACTGGTCTTTGAAAACTACAAAATACCTATATTTTCGCTTTGACTCATCGAAAGGTCCACACACGTCAGTCGAAACCAGTTCTCCAACTTTGGTAGCTTTTGGTTTATTGCCGAACTTTAAACGATGTGCTTTTCCATAAATACAAGGTTCACATGGTTCTTTGTCTAAACTCACGTTGATGTCAAATTCTTCTTTGAGCAAATCTCTAATATGACGTTTATCTTGATGTCTCCATCTATTATGGTACAGTTGCAGTCAAGATAACTTTTGTTACTGTCAGATTCAACACATTCTATCTCTTCAACTTTATCAGGAAAAATTGGTTCTAATGCTGCTTTGTATAGAGTTCCATTTACACTTCGAGTGCCATAAATCTTCATTTTATTGTTGACTTTTAACCAACATTCAGTAGGAGTCGAAGTAAATAAACTATTCGGATGTCTATCCTGGGCGGCTAAGTTTGAAAATAAATTTCTGTGCACTCCAGGAACGTACCAAACATCTTTTAACTCTATAACTTCAGTATTTCTTCCAATTAAAGTTTTAACTCTGATACTTCCTTTTCCTAAGGCTGTTAAAACTTCATTTCCTGCTGCTTTGATGGTACTTGAATCTGGAAATTTCTCGAAATCCACGAAATAAGCCAATGAATTCGTTACATGTTTAGTTGCTGCATTATCTATCCAAAATGTACTTTCTTCTCCTTTTGATAGATAAATTTCCTCAGATAAACATGTTACTGTCATGTCTAGTGACAAAAGACTCTCTTTCTTATTACTTGCATTACTTTGAGGAATTGAATTCTTCTTCGGTGGTCTACCGTCTGCAATCCACTTGTAACATGATTTGATCCAATGCCCTTTAATGCCAGAATAGTTACAAGCATCATTTTTATTTACACTTTTCTTACTATGGAATCCTTTATTCTTTACTTTATATTCTGGTTTGGCGATTAAAATAGATTCTCCATCTTTTCCAGTTGCATTTTCGTGTTTGGCGAAATTTCTCTCAAACATGCTTAATTGTGTCGCCAACTCTTCATATGACTTTTCATCATCTTTGGCGAGAAGCATCCAACTTGATTTGAAAGATTGAAAACAATCCGGTAAAATATCCAAAACTTTACATACTAATAATAATTCCGGTAATTTGTTTTCCTTTTTCGCTACTAACCCGTTATTTAAATCATTCCACAAGATACTTAACTTGGAAATATGAGTTGCAACATCGTCGCCCGAATTCCATTTAAAAATGAAAAACTCCGAACAAATTTTAAAAAGTTGATCTTTCGTCGTTGCTTCAAATATAATTTTCAACGCCTCCCAAGCTTAATATGCAGTTTTTTTTCCATAATTTTCTGGTAAACGGCATCTGTTACAGTACTAGAAATCAAACTTTTGGCGTAACTGTTGGCTTTTCTATAAATATCTACCTTGGCTTTGTAGCTCTTGAGTTCTGACTCACTTGCTGTATCAGCTAACTCGTTCGGCTTCTTTAATTTGCCTTCAACTACATCCAAAGCTCCTTCATGATAGTCGAGAGCATCTTTAATCTTACGCTTCCACATAGGATAATCTGCTTCTCCAGATAAAGGCTTAATAGTTCTTCCTAGATCCATTTTCAAAACTTAACTATCTATGTTACTTCTATACTCTCTAATGCACTGTGAGCATGCTATCGCCCATAACCTATAAACTTCTTAGTTTATCATAACTTAGAGTCCTTGAGTATTAAGTCACATCTACACATAAAATGGAAAACCGAAAAAAAAAACTTTATTCACACGCCATCCTTTTTCCACAAAACCATCTTTTTCTACAAACTGTTGCCACGCAGGACAAAACAAAATAAATACAACTTTAACATATCATTATTTTATTTCATTTATTGATTGTAGAATTTGATACCACATTTGAGTTAAATCTATAATAATAAAAGAAAGTCTGTGTGTTTGTCTTCGAATCGTAAAAGAGCTACTTATACTGCCCTCAGAATTTCGAAATTTTTAAGATAGATTCCCTTTAATATTAACGTGTGCACCTGAGGCTTAGTTTTTTCATATTTGTTCAATTTTTAAGGAAAATTCGAATTTTCTGAAAAAAATACACCACTTTCGCTCAAATCCGATAATTTTTTCTCTTTCCTGATGCCATCGGCTGAAAAAATTAAATAAAACTTTTAACGAAAACATTTAAAATTCAAAATGTTTATTTTATTCTTTTGCCATTACTTTCAGAAACTAAATTCATTATTTGAAAAATAATTGATATGTTTCAAGTGACGTAATTCCGCCAGTCTTCATTCCCCGATTTTATTGTAGGTTTATTTGATGATTTTTTCATTGATTTTTCTGTTGACTGCATGTATGCATATTTAAGCAATAAATGTATAGTTAAGCTATTACTGAACTATGATGGTTAATAAAGGCCATCGCACTAGAGCTATTAGTGTTTTATGCCTTTATTTTTTCCCCAATTACGTTGCCAAACTCGCCAAATTATTAACTAAAATTCGCCAAATAGGCAATTTCTTTTATAATTAATTTATAAGCTGGTCGGTTGTTCCAAGGTCATTGTGTTAGAGCTGTATAATAGGTGTGGGTAGCTATATCTATTTTCTCGCCAAATTATTTTCCAAAACGCGCCAAATGAGCTAAAAGGTTTTATGTATTTATGAGGGAATTGGTAATGACATTTATGAGTACATTTTATAGCGTATTTTTCATTTTGGAATTTTAAGGCAATGAAACGGGATTTTATAATTTATAACGAGCGTAAACAATAAGTTCATGATCCTATAACAGGTTATATGGTACACATATTTGGAATCTATTTGATATTTTTATTCCGTGCGAAGAACGGGTATAAATTTGCACGTTTTAAATATTTACAAAAGTCGCCAACGAACAGACCGACCATTTTATTACAGCTATGTCAAAAAAAATTGCCGTTATTAAAGGTTAACCCGTGTGACGCCGGGTTTAGAAAGCTAGTATTTTAATAAGTAAACGAACCTTGGTAAGTGTAATGATTTTTTCAAATAGAAAACTGTAGCGTAAATCGATGATAAATACATTTAAAAAAGTAATTTCTTTAAAATTAGTTTACGCACGACCTTTTTCTATGAGGCTAAATCTCTAATTAAAAAAAACCAATTTTTAAAAATTTATCTAACTAATCGTATTTTGTTTTTCAGAAAATTAAAAGTTTTCCCAAGGAAAAGATTTTTTCATAAAACAAAGAGATACGACATTTTCATCATTCTTAAAAGGAATAACTAAAGTCTTTAGTGTTGATTAATTCTTCATATCTTCAAACTTAAAGTTAAATATTTTACACACCATTACATTTCCTTTTAGATAATAAATTGGTGTAAGTGTATTAAAAAAAACACATAAAATATGCAAGTTTAATTATAGTTTCATAGGTGTATTTACCTCCGATAGGGCTAGTGAAAACATTGCCAAAAAGTATACTTAAACAAGATAACCGACTGCCTTGCAATGCAGAAACGACGATTAAAAAGTAAAACAAGCAGTCCGCTTTTAAATATATTTTTTTTAATTATTGGTGAACTTGAACTTAACTTGATAATGCAAAAAAAAACTTTTTACAATAAATATTAACCCTCTTGGCGAATTTTTTCTTTCAAAACAACTTTCTTTCACCGGCATTTCTGTGCTACATGCGTCTTTATTTTTAATCAAATAACCATCCTGCAATCAAACCATTGTCACAAAGTAACAAGTAGTAACCAAATATTTGCATTTGAATCACCCATGAATGAACATTTCAACGTTTGGAACAGCTATGACATAATAGCCGGTCTCGACTAGGCGAAAAATAAAGTTGCATATTTGGATTTTTTTAATAGAAAATAGAATACTTTTTTAGTGAATTTCGAAGAAGGACTCAGCCTGAACTGTATTTTAGCAACTCTCATTGATAATATACACTTAAAGGGCCCCCTTGCTGATTTTTCTACGTTCGGTATCACGATTCCTAAAGATCGGGACACAATGTTCAATGGTTGCAACCGCAGCATTTTAAATCCAAGTTTTGTAACTTTTAGCATTTTTGTGGGGGGGAGGGGGTTGCGGAACAGTTATAATTTAATGAGCGGTCTGCATTACAAGCAACGAAAATGCTCAAATGTGGTAAACATCCCACTTTATATCTCGTACAACTATATGGAAAAAGAAACTCTTCATTAAATTTTCGAGCTCGCCAAAATTCCCCAATGAACAAACCGGCCGTTATATCATAGCTGTACCGAAGTTGCTAAGCACGCCACATAAACCCCATTTAAACTCATTATTCTTTTATTTATTGTATAGAACTATGGGAGCTCTGTGGTTTCGGACCAACAATCCTCCACCAACTAACAATCCCGTTATACATCCAGTCGAAATTGGTATTCCAAGAATCATCTTCCCACCTGTAAACAATCCGTTCCGTTATGATTTCATTGGAGTGATACAACGAGACCTAGATCGTAAAGGGATATGCAAGAATTGCATGAAAACTGCCCAGTACTTCATATCTACAGGGAAGTTAGTGGCCAAGGCTCCTTGTGGCCACTTCTTCTGTGTCCAATGTCTATTCCACCTGATGAGGGCAAACAACCGTTGCCCAGTTTGTCTTGCAGAAGGTATGAGGCCATTTCAAAAGTTACGAGTTGTAGAAGTGTCTTTAGATGACATTAGAAGAATTTAACATTCTATTTGGAGTACTAGATTATTAGAAGTTACTATAAATTATCTTACAGTATGTTTTTGTATTTGGTATAGTGTTGTTTTAGACAAAAGTATAATTATCAACATAATTGAACTTTCTTTGTTTGTTTGATGCAATTTCTTATACGTTGTCTTGTTAAATATTTGATGTTTTATTTCGTATTCAACAAGAAGTTCTTAAAGAACTAAAATAGCCTACTTACCTAAAATAGTTACTTAATTACTTACTGAAATTCTAATAGGAAAACAACTAGGTTCCTAACAGTAATACCATCAACAACCGTTTCTTCACTAGATTTATACACATTCGAAAAATAAAAATCGCTAAAGACAGCATTCAAAGACAGCATTAATTTAAACTTCTAAAAGCCAAAATCAACTATTTTTCTTAATATTCTTTCGCAAATTAACTTAATATTATTTATCGTCTGCACCATTTATTTGTATTACGAATAATAATTAAATATTTAATAATAACAAAAGTAATGAAACTACTCCAAACTGCATTAAAACAAGTAGGTTTGTAACAGAATCTGTCACTTAACTCGCTTCCACATATTTGTGTTTAACAGGAAAAAACGCGCCAAACACAACATTAATTCTATATTTAACATTTACAAGCTAAATTTGGCTAGTTTCATTTATTTTATTTCGAAAATTCAATAATTATTACTTATCGTTTGCAAAAATTAATTTATATTTTAAAGAATAAATATGTCATATTCCTCGCTTTTAAATAGGATGAAAACATTTCATATCAACATACAAGGATTCCGTAGTGAAATATATTTGACGTCATTTCAAACTGATCGATGTCGCAAAAATAAATTTATTTTAATTTATTGTCTAAAAGAATTAAAGTTTCTCGAGCGAATGTTGCGAATGGCAAATGTGATTTAATTCTAATAAAAACAGGGCCTTTAGCTATTTGTAATTCAAAGTTTTAAACGCCAAAATTAACTATTTTCATTAATCTTTTTTCTCAGATTTAATAATTAGACTTTATCGTTTGCTAAATTTGTTTGAAGTTCGAAGAATAATGATGTAATCTTTTTTAATAAATATTTTTGTCGCCACAATTTCCCATTTACATTTCTTTCGAAAATTCACTTATTTATAGTTTGTTAAATTAATTTACAGTTCAAAAAATTTATAATTTGTACAATTGATGCTTCAAAAATAAAAGCGAAACTTAGCATATTTTTTATGCCAAGTTAGAATTCCCTATGCATCTTTCTACATACATATATATAGAACCATTAAAAGAACTCTATTGTGATAATACAACAATCCAAACCGAATTATAACACATAAATATTTTTTCAAAGGTGTATTTTTATTTTAACAAAAGTTTCTCGTACGTTTAACGAAATAGCAACAGTAAAAATATTGAATAAAAATGGAATTTGCATGTTATTTCAATGTAGATTAAATTTTTAGTTATTTAAATTTTAAATAAATTTCTAATTTAAATTTTTTAATGAAATTTGGAATGTAGCCTAATCTAATTTTTTGCTTTAAAATGACGTATCCCACTTGTCTGTGGGACTTGTGGTTCTTTCTGTGAAAGTGGGTGACAGACGGACAGACAGACGGACTGAACGATTATAAAACCTTCCACTTTTTACGTTATAAACGTAGTGTGGAAGCTAAAAATAAGAAATGTAAATTAAAACTATGCATAATTGTATGCCAAAAATATGCCTGACCGCTTTCTTGGTAAACAATTAATGAACAATCAAAGAAACACATTGTGCTACATTTTATAACGTCATTCCAAACTGATTAATGAAAAAAATATTTTGCTTCAAATAATTTTAAATAAATAAAGTTTCTCATGTCATTGTTGATTTGGCAACAGTGATTTAAATGACTCAAAATTGAATTTCAATGCTAATTCAATGGGAAATCGGCCGACAGATAGTAATTTTTTGTTCGTCCGGACGTACAGACAGGAGGTCAAAAAGTATGAAAGTTGGGTCTCTGAGGTCATAGCTTTCTAACAAAAAATAATTTTTATGATACGATCGATAGAACCGATTTTGGAAGGGGGGTACGGACAGACAGACGGACATCGACCGCATGTCAATACCTACTTTTTCATTTTTTTAATTCTTTCGAATTAAAAAAAGAGAAGTACACTAAAAATGTAAATTGTTATAAAATAAAAAAGTAATTTGAGGGTTTTCAGCTTTTTACCCTTACTAGTTGATAATTGTGGTTTCAGATTCTTTGAGAGGATAACTGATGATTCTTAAAACAACCTATGACAATATATCATGTATTAAATAAATTTACAAGAGTCAATATTATGAAAAGGGACAATTTAAAAAGAGAAGTACACTAAAAATGTAAAAGCATATTTAACGCATTTTAATTTGTTTTGTAGAAAAAGGAATAGTACATTATAATTCCGTATTTTATGTGAATGCAGAAAATCAATATGGAAGAGGTCAAGAAAGTTATTTTCACCCTTCTTCCGGATTTTAACCATAGATATAGTAAAACCGTGCGTTATCGCCCACTATCTAGAGGCGAAACGTAATGGTGAAACGAGGGAATTTTGTGCCGAAGCATCACCTCAACCTAGAGAGCCTAAAGAAAACAACAGTACTACAATTGCGCTTTTTAGCCTACTTTTCTTTTTTTTAATTCGAAAGAATTAAAAAAAATGAAAAAGTAGGTATTGACATGCGGTCGATGTCCGTCCGTCCGTCCGTCCGTCCGTCTGTCTGTACCCCCCTTCCAAAAAGGGTTCTATCATTCGAATCTTAAAAATTCTTCTTTTGTTAGAAAGCTATGACCTCAGATACCCAACTTTCATACTTTTTGTCCGTCTGTCTGTACGTCCGGACGGACATAAATTTACTATCTTTCGGCGAATTTCCCATTGAATTAGCATTGAAATTCAATTTTGAGTCATTTAAATCACTGTTGCCAAATCAACAATGGCATGAGAAACTTTATTTAAAAATATTTGAAGCAAAATAATTTTTTCATGAATCATTTTGGAATTACGTCATAAAATGTAGCACAGTGTGATTCTTTGATTTTTCATTATTTGTTTACCAAGAAAGCGGCAAGGCATATTTTTTGCATACAATTCTCCTTAGTTTTAATTTACATTTATTTTTTAAATGCAGTTTGGAGTAGTTTTATTATTTTTGTTATTAATAAATATTTAATTATTCTTCGAACTACAAATAAATCGAGCAGACGATAAATAATATTAAGTTATTTGTGAAAGAATATTTAGGAAAATAATTGATTTTTGCTTTTAGAAGTTTAAATTATAGCTGGATGCTGCGTTTAGCGATTTTTTTTTCCTAATGTGTGTAAATCTAGTGTAGAAACGATTTTTGATGATATTTACTGTTATGAACATAGTTGTTTCCCGATTAGAATTTCAGTAAGTATTTAAGTAACAGGAAAGTAGGCTATTTTAGTTCTTTAAGAACTTCTTGTTTAGAAGCTGGTTTTTAGAATTTCCATGTATTAAAGGCATTGCTGCAGAACGAAAAGAGATACAGCCGCCAACTTTGGTACACGTATTCCATATACCTGTCGGACGTCAAAATAAGGTTTTGGGGAAAATTGTGCATGCGCAAAAGATAGCTGCTTTTTAGACTTTACGTGGTTTGAAACTGTTTTGAATTCTATTTTTGAACGTTCGTATCTGCTGTAATTGAGTTCAGTTAATCACGAGAAATAATACCGTTTGTTTTGGTTAAATATTTCAATATTCCTCTAAAATTAAAAGAATTTTTCGCTTCCAGCGAGTACATGGAATACGTGTACCAAATTTGGCGGCCGTATCTCTATTCGTTTTGTAGCAATGGCTTTAAAACCAAAGATATTCTAAAAAGCAGCTACCAATTTCGCATGCGCAATTTTCTCGAAAACCTATTATGACGTCCGACAGGTACATAGAATACGTTTACCAAATTTGGCAGCTCTTCGCTTTTCGTTTTGCAGCAATGCCTTAAAAACCAAAAAAAAAATTCTAAAAAGCAGCTACAACTTGCGCATGCGCAATTTTCTCGAAAACCTTTACGTTCGACAGTTACTGGGAACTGTTGTACCAAATTTGAAGACCGTAGCTTTTTTAGTTCGAGCTATAGAGTTATTTCAGACATACGACGAGCCGATGTCCCCAAACTACTTTTTTGGAATCAGCACCCTCCAAAACGTGTAGAAAACACAAAATCTCCAATATCATCCCAAAACTTTCATTACCTTACATTCATATGAGGAAATTGAAAGTAAAAAAGAATGATGCAGTTAAATTACTGGCCATTTATGAGTTTTTATTGCTAAAAATTGATTCCGACCTTCAATCTATTTCACTGAATAAAAATACAACAATCCAAAAAATGATTCTGATCATGAATCACAAAAGTACAATCCTCGCCTACAAAAAATTTCAAATAGCTACCATCCATAGACTCCGAGATAACAGCTTCTAAAAAAAAGCACAATTTTAGTACTGTTGTTTTCTTTAGGCACTCTAGATTGAGGTATTCAAAGGAAACAGATTTTTCCTCTCTAGATAGTGGGCGATAGCGCACTTACTAGGTCTATGATTTTTTACTATCTCTATGATTTTAACCGGGCCACCTGATTACGGGTTTCTTTATACAGGGCCCGATCACCGAATAGGCCGGGGAAGCCTGGGCTTCCTTCTCAAAATTTGAAGGGGCCCCCAAATCACCTTTTTTTTTTTTTAATACTCATTCTGTTACAAATATCCCCACATTTTAAAAACTTATGTTCCAAAAACATTTTTTTATTTTAAGTTTGGGATATGGGATGTCTGCGGGCAACAAAATAAAATTCTCCATCTTGTAAACTTTTTATAGTACTCTTTGTAAAACTTTAAGCCACTTTTAGGGGCCCTTTCAACTTACAAGTTTATGATACTGGATACTGGACACGGGAATGGGCCACATTGTGTATGTTGGCCATTAGTTGGGTCGCAAATTTGCCTCGGGGGGGCCCCCAAAGGCGGGGGGCCCCCAAATCAAAGGCAGGCTTCCCTTGCACAAAAGTCTTGATCGGGCCCTGTCTTTATATACAAAAAATGGCAAGCTTAAATAAAATTTACGGTTTAAAAATTGTCTCAAAGGAAAAAGAGTTCGAGTAACCTTTTTTCTTAATATTTCTGTATTACATATTATCTCTTAAAGGGGGTCTGCCTATTTTAATGCAAAGCTGAGTTAAGGAGAACGAAAAAAAAAAGAAAAGAAACGAAACAATTTCTGGTTGATTTATTTTCTTAGTCTTTGCTATTGAATAATAAAAACATTATCTTTGACAAAACTAATGAAGCCACACAACTCATTTTAGTTATTGGCTACAGCTTTTAGTCTTGTTTAAGTGTAACGAAAAATTTCTGTTATTAAATAAAATACAACTTTTTTGGGCAGAATGGCTCTATCCTGTGTCATTTTTTATAACTTTAACTATAGATACAGTTAGGAAACTTTAACCTATAGATAAAGTATAAAATTAACATAAATATTAGAAATTAAAGTTTTAATTTTTAAAATTAATTTTGTTAAGAAATAGTTATAATTTTCCTCAAATTAATTAAACATGTTGACCTAGTAATTGAAAACTTAACATTTAGGACAAAGAACAGACGTTTTTTAGACACAAACAAGTTAGCTAGCTTGTTCAATAGTACATTTCTGAGCAAATATTGTAGTGCCTATTTACCCAAGACAAAAGCTCGATTTTAAGTATTCCTTTTCCCAAGTAGCTTCTTATTTCTAAATAAGAATTAACTTTTTCCATTTATATAAAGTCCATATATTTTATCGTTGAATGCACTTAATAGAATGTTCCTTCACCAGGTGTAGGTCGCTTTGATGGATTACACTATTAGAACGATAGCAGTGAATGTCAGAATAGTTCTGCTGTAAATAGGTGTGGAAATAGAGATTTTTTTCTTTTGTATTAAAAAAAATGACTGATTGGCGTTCTTGTCATGAAAAAGATTCAGTTTTGACAGATATTTTTTTTATAATCTTTGGGTTATTTTTAGGTTCTGGTCTAATAATAATCGTAAATGTAGTTCGATACGATTTAAATTCATTGCAAAAAAATAGCTGTCAAATTTATGGTTTTAAATTAGCGACTAAGTTGCTAAAATAAAATTGGAGTATTAAATACGGTAAGTTTATTTGAATTCCTTTTTTTTTTCAAATAAACTAGATATCTAATAGGAACCACATTATTAGTCTAAAGTTTTATACTTCAAACTCATCTATATATGATTAAATAAAGAAACCAGTAATGAGCGCTTATAGAAGACTAAAGTACTCTCAAAGAGCTAAATGGATCGAAGAAAGCCAGTAAGGATCTTCTCAAAGCACAAATTTCCCCTGCTATAAAATTCCAGAACATTATAAAGGGCTTATATAGATGAGAATAGCACAAAAAATCAGTATACCCACTTTACTACACTGGAAGGGGCGGATCATTTAACTTTGAATGACCAATCAAAGAAACATAACTACGATGCGAGTCTGATGGCTACTTGGATTTCTTTCAAGAGGAAAATTACCCAGAACTCCAATGGATAGCTCTTATTTAATAGTTTATCCATTTAATATTCACTAGCTTTATAAACCCGGCGTTTCACGGGTGTACCCTTAATAACCCTAATTAGTAGGGGGGGTTTTATGAAAACTTTTATTTTATACCAATTGATCCCTCCAGTGGTCTACTCCATCGGGATATTATAATCTCCTCCCATTCTGATATGAGGGGTTAATTGTCTCCAGACCCTTCCAGGAGTTTGAGGGCTTAGGCCCCTGTTCAAATTGACAGAACAGCTATGGTATAATAGCTCGTTTCTATTTCACAATTAGCGCAACGAAACTGCCCAAATGTGGCAAACATTCCACTTCATATTTCATACAACTCGATAGGGCTGGGGGGCCCAGTCGGTAAAGACTTTCGACTTGCATGCGGTTGCGGTAGGTCCCAGGTACAGGTCCGGGTATCGCCAAAATAACAGCCGACCTATAAACAGCTCGTGTAGCCAAAAAATGTCCGACGAATAATACCCTGTGTATATAGAGGAAGAGCACTTTAAATATCCTCCAAATTCCCGACGCTGCGTACGATGTCGCCCTTAAAAGTTACATTAGGTACCTACTCATGTGTCGGCTCGTAACTTGACTGTGGTTCTAAATTACGAATCTTTTTCCAATAGCCCTCGTGTGTAGCTCTAGCGCGACGATAATTCAAACTAACCCTAACCCATACAACTGGATGGGAATAGCTACCCCACGTTAAGTTTTCAACTTCGCCAAAGGCCGCCAATCCCAAAATTCAATCGGCCATTAAGCCATCTTAACATCAGAAAACAAAACAGACATTCATCCTCTTGTATGGTTGGAAAAGTTTTATGAAGTACAAATTCCTTATTTATATGCTGAAAATATTCTTTCATATATTCTTTTCTTGCCATTTGTAAACATCTATTAAATTAAATTTGGAAACATAATTAAAATTTAGTTGAGGAAAACTGGTCCATTTAAAATCAATAAATAAAATACTGATATTCAAATATCAAACCAAGAAATTAAACCCACATGCTCTTTTTTGTTCTTAATTTTCTTTCACGCTGAACGCGCTGAAATTTCTTTTTAATTGAAATAAACAAGTAGGTTTGTTACAGAATCTGTCACTTAAACCGCTTCCACACAACAATTGTGCTCAGCAGGGAAAAAAAACTATTTTTACACCTCAGAAAGAATTCGCCAAAAAGGGCTTTTAGCTAGTTTAATTTACATTTTTATACGCCAAATTTAACGATTTTCATTAATTTTCTTTCTCAGAATTAACAATTAGTCTTTATCGTTTGCTAAATTTGATGGAAGTTCGAAGAATAATGATGTATTTTTTTAATAAATATCTTTGATTCTTCACAATTTCCCATTTACATTAACTTTCTTCCGAAAATTCAGTCATAATTTATCGTTTGTTAAATTAATTTACAGTTAGAAAAATAAGTAATTAGTAAAATGATGCTGTAAAAATAAAAAAAAATTGGCTATATTTATTTATTTTATTTCGAAAATTCAATAATTATTATTTATCGTTTGCCAAAATTAATTTATATTTCAAAGAATAATATTCCCTCGCTTTTAAATAGAATAAAAATATTTCATATCAACATACAAAGAATCTCGTAGCAAAATATATAACGTCATTTCAAACTGATCGATGTCGCAAAAATAAATTTATTTTAATTTATTGTCTAAGAGAATTAAAGTTTCTCGAGCGATTGTTGTGATGGCAATGGTGATTTAATTCTAATAAAAATGGTTTCCTATGCTTTTTAAATGAGCATTAAATTTTGCAGTTTTTTAAATAATTGAAGTACTTCTAATTCGAATTCTTCTCTGAAATTTTCCATGTATTCTAGTTTCGATGCGCTGAATTTTTTGACGTATCGCACTTGTCCGTAGCATTTGTAGTTTGGACTATGAAAGTGGGTGACGGATGGACAGACAGACGGACTGAACGATTATAATACCTTCCACTTTTTACGTTATAAACGTAGTGTGGAAGCTAAAAGTATAAATTGTAATCTTACAATGCTCTTCCTATAGGGAAATCGGCTAACGTTTTGCACTCCTACACCCGTTTGGGTTCGAATAAAAAGTATCATATAGGGTCAAGTGGGGTAAGTGTGATAGGGTTTCTGCATTTTTCCTTTAAAAAAATTAGTTCTCTGCTTCAAGTGAATTCCAAATCCTAAAATTGGTAGTGAATTATTATAAGAAACATACCTATGTAGTAAAAAATTTATATGCTTGAATTCCAAATTTAAGTGAATAAAATTTGCATTTCAAAATCCATTGATGTTTTATCACACTTACCCCACATAGGGGGTCAGTGTGATTTTGATGAGGGTAAGTGTGATTTCAGTTGCAATAAGTGTTTTCAAGCCATCATATAAATTACCTAGCATACATTTTTCTTAACAATTTAATATAAACATAAATTTATTAGCATTTTACATCTTATTAGAAATATACGGATAAGTAAAATCAAAAATTTTGAGAATTGTCGTTTTTGGTTCATGTTGTGATATAATAAACTAAAGTCAGGATGTAAAAGAAACAAACCATTTTAAAGTCAAAATACCTATGGTGCTATTCAATTTTTATTATTAGTTAGACTGCTTTTTTTTACAGATTGTAATTTTCAAAATCTTGCGAAAAATACAGACGTTTCCTTCGGTCCATATTTGGACATGGGAGGTTCAAAACAATATCGTCCTCATCAATTATACACACGTCATCTATATTTGGCCATGAAAAATGTCTTTGTTATGCTATCATATTTAAGAAATTTTACAGCAATCCCTTCTCGATTCACCTCATTTTCAGACTGAACTTCCCAAAAAGTGCTTTACCGTGCGTTTTCTTTTAAAGGCAACAAGAATGTAGCATCCAGTAGAAAGGTCAGTTTTTGGTATTTTTTAATTCAAAATCCTCTGGCATATTATGAAATGAAATGCCATTTCCTTTTATTCATTTTTTTATAATAATTTATAATTTAATAATAGTATAATATTTTTTTATATTTATGTATGTTTTGCACAAGGTAAATGGGGTGTTTTGGATTATCACACTTACCCCATGTCACTTATCACAGTTACCCACAACTGATATTTTGAGGGGTAACTGTGATTGTACTTCCATACTTCACAACATGTGAAATAATAAACCAAAACAGTTTTATATATTTACCTTTATTCTTTTTACTAACAGAGAAAGAAAAAACATTATGATTTTTATAAAAATATGACACTTATGGAATTTGGAAGAAAACCTTTCGAATTTGAAAAAAAACCAGACAGTTGTACTTAAATTCAAAAGCTCAAAACTATCTTGAAACTATTATTTAAAGTCAATATTTCTTTTTAGTTTAAGTATAAGTGGTCTAATATTATATATTGCAAACTTCCAGATTTTTAGAATGATTCCCAAAGTTACAAGAGCTGTTTATCACACTAACCCCCTATCACATTTACCCCACTTGACCCTAGCCCTTTCCTGGTTCTAAGCTACATCCCCAACAATTTTCAACCAAATCAGTTCAGGCGTTCTTGAGTTATAAATAGTGTAACTAACACGACTTTCTTATATATATAAATTTATTTAAATCAGTGTTGCCACATTAACAAACGCATGAAATCTTTATTTATATAAATAATATTTGAAGGAAATTTATTTTTTCATATAAATCAGTTTCGAATTACGTCATAAAAACGTCTGAAATCGGTTCCAGCTCGTCGTCCTCCATAGCAAGGCATCGTTTTTCATAGCAAAAGTTTATATGTGTCGGTTCAAAAAGTTTACTAGGACAGGTAGGCCGGGTGCAAATTTTTCTGACAGTCGGATAATCAGTCCCACTTCGGATACTTGGAGTTCTACTGTACGCAGTTTCAGAAGCTAGATTAGAAATTAAACATCATACATAATAGCTATACGTGGATTTTTGTCGACGTGCCTCGCAATTTTGAAATGCCGTCAAAAAGACGATGCTTATACCTGACTATGGGGAACCAATTCGCGATATCGTACAAGACTATAGACCATTGCACCACAATGTATTTAACCTGCACAAACCCTCTCTAAACGGTCTATATTTGATTGATATTATAATTTATAGGAGGACTACATTCTATCCTCGGTAGTAGGTCAAGTTGTTTACAGCTATATTTCTGAGAAGAATTTTATTTCACTATTCTTGTTTTCTTTTATACTTCAATCAAAGATGCATTTGCGTCGCGTTTTATTTTTTTTTTTTTGTTCAATTCAAATTGCATTGTGGTGTTTGGAATCGCAGAACACTTTAATGAATTATTTTTTTCTTCTTAAAAATATTTGTAAATCCTTTTTCATACAATTTTCTTTAGAAAATTACATTTTATTACAATGCATTATTTTAAATTATTGCGTTAGTGTTATTTACATGAATTCTCTTACGATTATTTTTCATAACAAAGAAATTATATATTTGAAAAACGTGTATTTTTGAATATTCACTCACGTCTTTTTTGTAAACACTAACAAATGTTTTTGATAGATTTAAAAAGCACATCATAAAAGTAACATTGAAAGTAAGTTTAGAATATGCAGCAAAAATATTAATTTTTTCGATAACCAAAAACACAAAAGATATTTAAAAAACACCAGCAAAATATATGAATTGAAAGTTTAGTGTGAAATGTTTGTCACTTATATAAAAGAAAATTAGAGAACATTTATGAATAATTTTTAATTGACTTTTATAGAGATTATACATTTCGTACATAAAAGTCTAAAAACGGTTCTTGGGCAGTTGTAGAAATGGCTTATAACACTTGGTTCATGCTATTTTTCTTTAAAATATTCTAAACAGCAGTGATAAGAAATTGATTCATCCAGTTTTCTCAAAATTGGTGTGCCCCCCCTCCCCCCCCAGTGGCTAAGGAGCCAAATAGAGTGAGGGAAACTTTATTAGTCAAGCAATTAGATGATAAGTACTTACGTAATATTGACGTAGGTTTGAAACTTTGTGAGAGGCCTAGTGTCTCAGTGGTAGTGTTTCGCATTGCCACGCCACAGGTCCGGGGATCGAAACCCGGATTGGGCGAGGTTGACCCATCTTCTCAGCCTTTAAGTTGGTCGATAAAATAGGGACCAATCATACTTGGGAACTAAACACTGGGGGTTCCGCGTGAGGCTGACCACCTTACCTGGATATTTGCCTAGCACCCCAGAGCCCTTGGTCACGAAAGCTGAAATGGGTACGGCAGGCCTTGGCCCAGTAATGATCTGTTGCGCCGAGGAGTTTAGTTTTAGTTTTTGAAACTTTGTGTCTTTCGATCAATTTAGTTTGATCAAAATTGCTTTTAAAGAGATATCGTCAAAGAAATGCCATTGTACTAATTATTGACGCAGCTAAAGATTTCATTGTAGGATGGACAAGGAGAGAACCTTTAAATTCAATATACATGGCTTGACGCCACTCGTCCATGGTTACTCCAACTTAGTATAGCAATTCGGAGGAAATAGGATTTATAATTTTTAAGTCAAAAAATAACTAAGATTGCACAAGTTTACTTGATTTTAGTCTAAAATAAACGATACTTAGTTAAATTGCTATTAGCTTGTAATTGCTTATTAGTTGTTTCCAGAGCCTCCGAAGAGGTTGGGCTTTTTTTACACAAATAAAAACGAAGACCAACATATGGACAAATAACATTTTATTGACAAGACAAACATCCATGTGCTTAACCGGGATTCGAACGCGAGACCTACTGGTTGGGATTCAGACGCGCTATCCATTATGCCGAGTAGGCAACAAAAAGGTTTAATAAATAGCAAGAATAAGAACATGTTGCACGTAAAGAAAACAGAACAGCCCAGTCGGTTAAGGCGTTCGCCTTGCATGTGAAAGGTCCCAAGTTCCGTCCGGGGATCGCCAAAATAACCGCCGACCTATAAACCGCCCGTGCAGCCAAAATTGTCCGACGAATAATACCCCGTGCATAGGGAATGCACGTTAAATATGTTTCAAAGTCCCAACACTGCGTACGATGTCTCCCTTAACGGTTGCGTTGGGTGCATACTCTGATGGCTTGTCACTTGAGCGTGGTTTTAAATTACGACGCCCGTCGCCAATAGCCCTCGTGTAGCTCTAATGCGAAGATAATTTAAACTAACTGAACTAAACTACAATAGAACACAACAGATGAAAAGACCTCACATTGACTGCAAACATCCATTGAAATCGCGGAAGGTCAAAAAGGAAAAACTGAAAAGAGTTACCTAATATAAAACAAGCCAATACTGCTACCTAAAGCCCAAACAAATTTAAAATGTAATGCAAAATAACTTTTTTGAGAGAAATGGAAAATTAAAACAAAAGTTTAAGAAATACAAGTTTTTAGGATTTAAACTGAAATTAATATTTAAAAAAAGTCAAAAATTTGTGCAATATTTCACACTTTGTAATGCTTTTTTTATGAGCTTTATGTATCCAAAAAAATTTCAGGTTATCTATAATAATAAAAGAAAGAGTCTGTATATCTGTGGATCGTAAAAGACCTACTTATACTACTCTCAGAAATTCGAAATTTCTAAGATAGATTCCCTTTAATACCAACGTGTGCACCTAAGGCTTAGTTTTTTCATATTTGTTCCCTTTTTAGAGAAAATTCTAATTTTCTGAAAAAAATGCACCACTTTCGCTCAAATCCGATCATTTTTTCCCCTTTCGTGTTGCCATTCGACAGAAGAAATTAAAATGAACACGAAAATTAATTAAAATTGAAATTGCTTTTTTTTTTCTTGCCATCACCTTCAGAAACTAAATTAATGATTTGAAAAATAATTGAACGTGCCAATGAGCTAAATGTATTTTTTTTTAAAAACAAAATGCAGGTTTTGACGTGAAATAACATTGTTATACAATTATGGTTAATTTTGAATTTATCAGGAAAATTGCGATTTTTTTTTGTCGTGTCCATGAGAGTCGAACTCTATGTGTGTCCGTGAATTTTGATAATTTCTTCTACGACTTGCTTGATGTTGTCTCCATACGGATCTAGCATAGTCGGCAGTACTCCAATCTTTCTCAGGCTGGCGCTCATAGCCGGACACTCATAGATGTGAGTAGGCGTAAGCTGTGTATCAGGACAATGTTCACAGCTTCTATAGATCTTCTTGCCATCTCCATCTATCTTCATACCCCTGTGGTGTCCGGTTATCAGCCTAGTTATGGTTTTAAGAGTAGATCTGTTCGCAGTTATTTCAGAGAGAAGATGTTTGGTCTGAATGGATTATTCTCTAAGCTTATATCTGGCCACTGCATTCGCATCCTGAAGAGAAACATCATTGCAGCTAGTGTTGAGGTCTCTGCCCTCCTTGGCCAATATATCCGCAGTTTCATTATCTTCTATGTCGACGTGTGCAGGAATCCACTGGAGGATGCTGGTCTTGTTTATAGTCTGAAGATCTTGAAGACCTGAGATGATTTCTTGGGTGATAGAAGAATGTCCTTTTAGAATTGCTTGGAGGGCGGCCTTTGAGTCGTAAAAGATTACTAGGCCTTTTGCCTGCTTGGAAGTGGGAAGGGCCTTATAGATATTTAGTGCCTCCAGCATTTCCCTCAGCTCACAGGTGAAGTTAGAGGCTATGTTTCCCGCACCATATTTGCCCTGGTGAGACACACCATCTGAAGTAGTTAAAAACACACCGGCACCCCCGTTGGTGATGGTTTTGTCAGAGGAGCCATCTGTGGTATGCATGTACAAAGTCCTCTTTTGGAAATTGTTCTATTGCATTGAGTCCCTTTTTCCTAATGATGTCCTTTTGTTCCTTTTTGTTGCATGGCTCCAAAAGGTCAATGAATCCAAAGGTGAACGCTGGTGTTCATTGGAAGCTTTTTGAAAGAGATGGGTTCTTGAACAATAGCCCATTTGTTGTGTTCAAGGCCAACACTTCCTCTGATAACTCTATCATATTGCATGGGTGAAGATCGTTTCAGTCTTGACATATCATTCCACTCTCTAAAGGCAATGCGAGATATATGTTCAGGAGGGAGACTACATGTTTTGTTCGTAAACTTAATCATATTTACTTTTCTTCTATTTTGTAGAGTTTCTAGACCACACTCCCCAATTATTTTTCCATTATTGGTGGATGAAACTGCTCCTGTTATTATTAATAACAGGAAAATTGCGATGACAGTAAGTTCATATTGAGGAAGATTTTTGTGATATGAGGATGTGCATTTTATAGTGATGTATTTATTTTGGATTTTTAAAGCAATATAAGTAACGGAATTTTATTCTTTATAATGAACGGGAACAAAGGCAAAGCTTATTATCCTATAGCAAATTAAATGACACATATACTTGGATGGATTTGATATTCTTTTAGTAAGTACAAATAACGGGTATTATTTGCTAGTTTTAAATAAATCATAGACGTGGAAGTAATTTAAAAAAGTTTTTACTAATTAGGAATTTCTAATAGAATAAATCAATGCTACTTCAAAATTTTTAAAACTTTTAAACTGGAAGCGATAGAAAAACATCTATTTGCATTTTTGAGACAGCGTCCAAAAGCAAACAGGAACAATGAATTGAAACTTTAGTTTACAGACCAGAAGTTAAAATTCGCAGACTCTTGAAATAGAACTACACGTACCTTATCTCATCGGAGTTTCAGCAAATTTAATTACAAGGGGCGTTACTAGAGGAGGAGCTTAAGTTCTACTCCTAGGGGGCACTACTTGCTGGATAAGAAATTTTTATAATTTCTCTGCCACATTTCGACCCGAAAAATGAAAATAATTTTGCACTTTTTTTTCAATGCGAAGGAAATTTAAAGTTTTACGTCCCTATAATCTTCGTTTTTCAAATTTTGATCTAGTTTATTAATAAATAGTTTTACAATATAATCAAAAAATTCTTTTAACCAATTTTTAAAAAATGCGATTATGGGGACCTGCAAATCAGCTACATGTATCTCTCTATATTAAAAAAAAAAGTAAGCTCTTTTAAAGTGTCCGGAGCCATAACATCATTAAATATTGATGTTAGAAATCCAATTTTTTTGGGAAAGGTGTGTCTCCCTAATGCCTCGACCTAAATTTTTTTGTTTTTCAAATTTCCAATTAGTTTTTTAATTAAAAATAAAAATTAATTTTTCTCTATGTTAAAGTATAGGATTTGAAAGTGTTAGTAGCCATAACATGATGAAATATTGATGTCAGAAACCCAAATTTTTTTGGACAGGTGTGTCTCCCTTATGCCTCGATGCCCACTTATTTGTTTTTCAAATTTCCAATAAGTTTTTTAATTAAAAATTACAATAAGTCAGCCACAAAAAATATCTTATTCCTTTTCTGCAAAATCATCAGAAAAGCGTGATTTTGTTACGCTCTTTTTAAAGAACAACTGCTCTCTTTTCTGTTCTTTTAAAAAGAACAGTTCTTTAACTTGTTCTTTTTACATTGGTTTTGTGTTTATATATAGAAAAGGTTCACAGATTTTTTGAAAATGATTTTGCCTTAAAATATAATATCGCAAGATAGAAGGTTTATAGATTAAAATTATGTAAAAAAAAGATAGTAAAAAATTATGACAAAACTATTTTAAATAAACATTTAACATAACAATTAGTCTGATAAACATTTTCAATAAACAAAATTTTTTTATAACAAAATTATTTTATTAATTATTTTATTTAATTCTGCTAAAGTGAATCACAAAATTTCCTTTTTTTATAAAACAGTTTTTTTTTAATTTTCAGAACTGATGAAAAATATCGCGTTGTTCTTTAAACTTTTTTCTTCAGCTGGCTTGGCAGATGGCTTTCTTTTTTTTTATTTAATCTCGTTTTTATTATTCATTCGCATCACAACGGTAAAAGAGTTATTTTATTTTTTTATTGACCTTTTTGTTTTTTTAGAAAGTTTTTGAAGATGTTTTTAAGCGAAATGTTTTTTTTTTAGCTTCCACACTACGTTTATAACGTAAAAAGTGGAAGGTATTATAATCGTTCAATCCGTCTGTCTGTCACCCACTTTCACAGAACGAACCGCAAGTCGCACAAACAAGTGGGATATATCATTTTGAAGCAAAAAATCAGGCTAGGTGACATCCCAAATTTCATTAAAATATTTATGTGATATGATTCAGTTTGGATTGTTGTAATATCACAATAGAGTGAGATGAGAGTAATAATGAGTGAGAGTGATAATGAGTATCATTAATTTGCGAAAGAAGATTAATAAAAATAGTTAATTTTGGCGTTAAAGTTTGAATTAGAAATAAATTTTAAGCTGAAGGCCCTGTTTGGGCGAATTTCTTTCTGAGGTGTATAAATAGTGCGGTTTTTTTTTAACACAAATATTGTGTGGAAGCGGTTTAAGTGACAGATGCTTTAACAAACCTACTTTTTAGTTTTATTATTTTTCGTTGTAAGATGCGTTTTTGCAAGGATCACCCTACGTGTTACGTTTCACCATTTTTTGTTTACGTAAATGATAGTGTTTTTGTCTTTAGGGCAATTCCACGAAAATGTAAACCTCGGTACCGAAATTTCAAAATTAAGTAAATACTTTGTGTCATATACCATTTTAAAGATTGGAATCTCTATTTTAACGCACTGGAGTTCATTTTTTGAATATATATTTTTTATAGAAGAAAAATTGCTTCTAAGCAGGCGGTTAAAAAAATTCCACAATTTAAAGTGTAAATTCTTACACTTTTGAAACATTTTATTTCCTACACTTCAAAAGATTTTAAAAAAAATTAAAATTAGATTAAGACCTACATTATAGAGTATCATTCTACACACATACCCCAAAAAAAAGTTGAAAAATTACTTGTAATGGGATACATATATTACACCCACTCATAAAATGTCAGTCAGTTACCATATTTTTTCTGTTTTTTAATTTCAGAATAGAAATTTTGACTGCAGAAACTTAATAAACGATATTCTCTATTTTCAATAAGTACTAAATAATACTTAGCTGGACAAAATAAAAAAAATGAACTTTAATAGGTAAAAATTGCTTGGTAACTGACTGACATTTCGGTAACTGACTGACATTTTGACTTGGTAACTGACTGACAACGATGTATCTGTGGTTATTAATTTACTTATTATCACTTTAGTATTGACCCTATGCATAAATTCTTTTTATATTACAACTCAAAAGACGATTTAAAAAAAATTATTTTCGGAAGGAAAAATACAACTCAACTTTCATGTTTGTTTTAATCAAAGTTCTTTTTAGGCATTAAAAATTAAAATAAATTATTCTAATTTACTTTACTTAGTCAGAATTTGTTAAATCAAAAGTTTTTGGATTTTAATTTCATGTGTTGCAAGCAAAAATGCCTTTAACAGCTGCGGAATGTCCCAGGTTCGGGTCCAGGCATCTCTAAAATAACTGCCGACCTATAAACGGCCAGTGCAGGCAAAAATGTCCGATTAATAATGCCCCGTGTAGAAGGAGTGCACGTTAAATATCCTCCAAAGTCCCAAAGCTGCGTATAATGAGAGTACTTAATGGTTGCGTTGGGTGCCTACTCAGGTGTCGACTCGTCACCTGACTGTGGTTCTAAATTACGACGCACATCACCAATAGCCCTTGTGTAGCTCTAGTGTGACGATAATTCAAACTAAACTAAACTAAACTCATTAGACATGTTAAGTATTTCAGAGATGTCAGTCAGTTACCATTATGTCAGTCAGTTACCAAGGCGTTCTAAAAGCTGGTGTTTTTTCAGAGTTTATTATTTTGATATAAAAATTGATGTGCTGGATAGCCCATTTCTTGCACTTTAATATAGGCCTGACTTTTAAAAACTACCTCTTTTATATTCAGAAGAAAATGATATTGAATAACTTGAAGTGTCAATGAAGGTTGCAGATATGTCAGTCAGTTACCACAACTTTAATAATTTTTCTAAAATTTTCTATAAGGGCTATCTACAATTGTAAACCATATTTGAATTCAGCTGAAAATTTTCTTTTAAAATATACAAAACTTAGTTTGTAAAACTTTATAATTGTCCCGCTATTTCGTAAAACATTGTAATTTTGACTTCCGAATGTCAGTCAGTTACCCGTGGAATAGCCCTTTATGTATCTGTTCATGGTCTACTCAACTTTAAGGTCACAGAAGTTCTTTGGACGTCACGCCATCCGACCGGTCCGGAATGTAAGCAATTTCAAAGAAAAAGAACGAAACCTATTTGCACACGGCCAATTATATATACTTATCTGGTTGCGAACAGGTTTCGTTTCTCTCTTTCGGAACAGCCAACAACATGAACCTGAAAAAACTAAATTTGGGGAGCGATAGCGAGAAGGGGGCGTAGCTAAAAAAGTCATACTTAAAAAAGTCAAACAACTTAAAAATTTTGAGTGAGCCATTGGGTTTTTAAAAAGAACCTAAGATTAAAAACAGGCTAGGTTAATTCTGCGAAATTAACGGGGGTTGGCGAGTTATTACTGAACAAAGTAATACAATATATTTTTTTTAAGAAATATAACTTAGCGGCCGCGAAGCGGAACAATGTATTTATTTTGCCAGCAATTCCCGTGGGTTTGCGAGCGACAGCGAGCAGGGGGCGTAGAGGAAGAATCCAAGAATGCAAGCTTGCGACCCAATGAGATTGCGCAGCAATATCCAAGGGTGCGAGCTTGCGGCTGAATATAACTATATTACCAAGGCTCGACATAATTTTGTCATAGATACAGACCTGGATGGCAAAATATGCATAGGCGTGTGCAAAGTTGGGTTGGAAAAGTTACGTTCACCAGCGAGCCGGCCGCGAAGCGGCTTATGGGAAACCGGGAGTTGGCAAGCGATAACGAGAGGGGGCGAAGCCCCCTGCTGGCCGCGAAGCGGCCAATGGAATTGCGCAGCAACTCTGGGGGTTGGCGAGCGATAGCGAGCAGGGGGCGTAGCCCCCTAGTCATGTAAAAAAAAACCGTTTGTAAAAATACTCAATACAGCCGGAGAAATGTGGCAGACTTTTTATTTTTTTCCCATAGGATTAACACAGAGAGAAGTCTTCGCTTGAGAAGCCGATTCTCTGTCCTATTCCCCCTTAACGCGAATATTTCAACAACAAAAATTGAGCTTCGGGGCAAGAGAGATTGGTTTGAAAATATTTTAATTGATAAGATTATTTAATTTTATCAAAAAACACATTGCTTCTAAAATCCTTTTCGCATTATTGAGGGAACCAATGAGTCGCGTTTAAGTTTAACCCTTTAACTCCCAATGATTCCATTTGGAGTCATCAGCTTGTTATATTCTCACTAAGTTAAACTCGCACTTATTATGAAATACTCCATACATTTTTCTATAAAAATTAGTCTTATTGTATCATTAGGTGGAATAATCATTTGTTTTGAAGAATTAATTAATGTTTGTTTTATTTAAATGAAAACATGAAAAACAAGATAAAATAAAATTCATTCTAAAAAAAATTTTATTAAATAAATTGGCCCTAAATTCTTCATACTAGCATTTTTAAATGTTTAAAAGTTGAATTTTAATTATTTTTAACAAATAAAGTTTCGACAAATTATTGTTATAATTTATTCAAAAGTTATGATTCCAAATATTTACCTTTAATTTTAGTTTAAAAAGTTAAGATTTTTTCCCCCTGCTTTATTCGAAAATCATGTTCAGTTTCTTTAGATAGTTTTTTTCTTCGAGAGTACAAGAGTTTTTAAAGATCAAAGATTAATAAATGTTTCTTTTTGATTGCTGAAATAAACTTGTCTTATTTCGTTTGAGTTAAAGGAGAATAAAACGTATCGAATGATATGCTTGTTTCAATTTAGATGTTTTTAACAGTTTTTTTAGTAAAATTTTTTAGATTATTTCCGTTGCATATGTTTCAGATACGGATTTTTTAATCAATGAAAATTATGAAATGACGAGTTAACGCTGTTGCCTTTAAAACGGCTTGTCTGCAAAATTCGACAATTCAAAAGTACAAAAAGAAAAAACAAACAAATAGAAAAATGTTAAAGCAATCGTGGTATAATACAACCATAGATATCATAGTTAAAGTATTAGATTGACATATCACGTGACCTCCAATGCTAACGACAGGACGCGCATGGAGGCCAAATTAGAGGGCAAAATGACCAGTGTTGCTGCCACTTTAAGGAGAAAAATACTACGAAAAAATACCATCTAATTCTAAAATTACAAAAAAAATACTAGAACACTAAAAAGATTCCAAAATGCAGCTAGTATTTTTACGATATTTTTTGTAATTTTAGAATTAGATGGTATTTTTTCGTAGTATTTTTCTCCTTAAAGTGGCAGCAACACTGGCCATTTTGCCCCCTTATTTGGCCTCCATGCGCGTCCCGTCGTTAGCAATGGAGGTCACGTGATCTGCCAATCTAATACTTTAACTATGATATCTATGAATACAACCAATGTTCCATATTTTAACTATACTAGAAATTTGAAAACAGTCATTAGAATAATGTCTAAGTTTGAGTGTTGTAAAAGTCATTATAAAACAATTTCAAGGACCTAATGTTCCTTAAACTTATTTTTGTTTCCATGAAAAATATACTATACATACTCGTCTTCTCGGCATTTTTGTGCAACAGTAGTCTACATATATTGGAAATGCTTAATGATTAAAAGCTGAAACATAACTTAGCCTACAACCGAAATGGAAAGGTTGAATGAAGTAAAATTTTGAAATACTTTATTTTGTGTGAAAATTGATGTGTAAACAGAATATTTATTGAATCAATACAATTCGTAACTCCAATTTGTCACTTATATACGTCACTTATATGACAAAATATTTAATGATTCTAAAAGGGAAAGTTCACTCTCTAAAAGTATTATCTCCAAATGTATATTCCACTTTGATGTACGACACACCATAATAACTTTTGAATATTTTATTAGATGTTGAGTGCAAAATAACAAAATGGGAGTATGTATTTTGTGCAGATAACATAATACAAAAATTCCTTGTTCTCGTCACACACAAATTTGAAAGTATTCAAACTTGCATTATATTTGTTATTTGTTGGTAGTTGCAGTTGTACAAACATTTATCTGATTAGAACTTCTGCCGCATCAAGACATATATAAACGAAAGGAAATTTTATAACTTGCAGAAAAAGTACTTTTAATTGCATAAGGTTTAGATAAAAGTGTAATGGTAATTAAGTGTAACTATCATATGAATATAATAAATGAGATGGTCAGTGCCGTGTATCCAGGGAAATTAACTAAAATTTCGAAAAAGTATAATAAGAAAGGCAATAACCTTTTAAAACCGATTCTCTTGCTCTTGATGGTTTTTGGCTTTAACTTATCCAACACCAAAGGGACAATATTCAATGCCTTCTTCAGATTCTATTCAAGTTTGATGGTCTTACTCTACCATTACTTTGCAGTATCCGATTTCGTGTGGTACTTCCAAAATCCGCTGGACGAGATAGAGATAGCTTTGGCCGACAGCATCACAGTTTGGGCATCCGTTTGCACGTGGGACTTCCTGTTCTGGAAACGCAAGGAATTGTTCAGAATCGTCCAGATTATAGAACGAGAAACTGAGAAACTCGATGGTCGACACCAGAAAACGTATAGAAGGCTTGTTCTGATCTCTTGCACAGCTGCCTGGCTGTTTGTGTTTGTTTTCATGTACATCAGTCAGTTTATAGTTCTCCCTCTCGATGTCAAACACGACACCTATTTCGTGAAATCGCCGTTTTATTTCTTGCCGCTGCATCTGTTCTCCCGTGGCCAAATCAACTTGGTCATCAAGATAGAAAAGAGCCTAGAGAATTTCTTAATCCAGGGATCGCTGGCCATGATCGTAACTCTGTATGTCTTGCTCTGCCTTAACATCCGGATGTGGTTCAAGAAGTACGGTCTCAGGTTGTAAGTTTTGATGTTATCTAAATTATAAAACATCATATTACACAATATACAATAATTTCATAATGAAAATATAAAGTGAGGCAACTTTTTTTTTTTTTAACTCTGCCAACTTTGTACTAAGCAATTTTATTTGTTTTAAAAGGATGTCGTTGAAAAAAATTTCTTTGGTCGTCAAACAAAAATTCCTTCCCTACAATTGAGGCTGGGGAGCCCAGCCGGTTAGGCGCTTGGCTTGCATACGAAAGGTCACAGGTTCTGACCCGGGCATAGCATAAATAACTACCGGCCTATAAACGGCATGTGCAGCCAAAAAGTCCGACGAATATTGTTCCGTGTAAAAATAATGCACGTTAAATACCCTCCAAAGTCCCATCGCTGCGCTTGTAGCACTATAGTGCGACGATAATTCAAACTAAAGTAACGTGATGTCGCTCTTAAAAGTTGCGTTTAGTGCCTACTCAGTTGTCGGCTCGTCACTTGACTGTGGGTCTAAATTACGACGACCGCCACCAATAAACCTCGTGTAGCTCTAGTACGACAATAATTCAACTGAACCTAACCTTGATGCCTACAATTGTTCTTACAGCTGCAAGAGGAACTTCAGGTTAGCGTCTAACTTGAGCATCGAAGACTTGAAGCCATTTCGACTGGTCCTTCGCCAATTCTCGAAGCGGGTGACCGTGGTCGACAACGTCTTCTGCATAATTGTTGCTGTCTGGCTCTTGATGATCCTAGTCACCCTGTGCGTCAGAACCTTGGCCATTCTGCACGACGAAGTCCAAAGTAATCCTCAGATGATGGCTATGTCGGTGATGGAAGCGTCCAGAGCTATACTGACCCTGTTGTCGGTCGGTTTGGCTGCCAACGGGGTTTACCAAGAATCTCTGCTCTGCCTCAATGTCTTGGAAGACGTCTATTACAACCCTTCGTGGAAAGAGTCGACTTACCACGAAATTGCCTCTTCGAGATCTATGCTCCAGCCAGCTCATCTCACGGTCTGGAAGTTTGCGATCTTGAACAGCTCGTTTCTGATGACGTGTATCGGAGCTATGATAACCTACATGATTATTGGGGTTCAATTGCACACAAAAGAAACTTAAATTAGCAATATGATGTCAGAAACGATACTTTTTTTCAAAATTGCAAAAGGTATTGATGTATTTCGTTAAATGATATTCAGAAACTCGAAATAGTTGTCGTTACAGTATTAGTGATTATGATAGTTAGCTAAATCACTATAAATGGCTTACTCTCAATAAATAACTGGTTTCTACGTATGTGAATAATTTTTAATTTTTTTAAGAATTTTAAATAAATTCAGAAGTTCTCCTCGGATTTTTTTTTTCTTTTTCACTATAAAAAGTTCCAGAGCAGTTTATTGAAAGATTTCTTTGGCACTTCAAAGTAACAGAATGCAATATTTATTATTATTCCTCAGACGAGAAATCAAAAACATTGAATAAAGATGAGAAGGTACTGGAAAATCAAAGATTTTATAGCGTAGTTTGTGTATTTTTTAATTTAATATAATATTTATAAAATATTGAAATAAGATTATAAAATAATTTAGCTGATATTTTTGTAATATAGTTTACAGTACTTCGACCTTCCAGGGTCGATAAATGAGTTCTAAGATTTTTTGGGAAATTAAGTGCGGGTTTCATCGTCGAACTAGTTACTCAACAGAGACAATCGATAGTATTAGCGCTTCAGACACGCAGAAACGTAGATAGGCACCGCCTTATGAACCAATAGACTCGGGCAAACTTAACTTATGTAATTACATGATATTTTAATTCATATATTATTTTTACAATATATAGTGTTTTAACTTATATTATTTTTATAATGTAATTTTTTAATTTTATGCTCTTGTACAATATTTGACTTTAAAACATTTTGCTTTTAATTGCATTTCAGATTTAATAAAACATGACAATTACTATTGCGTATTTCTTAAATAAAACAAAGTTTTGCTGACATTACCTTTAGATATAATAATCTTTGTGTTCGTCTGTATGCTTTTCCGTCCAAACTTCAGGTCAATATTTATCTTATTTAAAAAAAGAAAAAATCATACCTCGAGGTCTGGCGATTTTTTAAGATTGGCGACAACCCGAAAATCGCTTGATTTCCAAATATGGCATTTGCCTACGATTTTTATCAGACACCCTAAAAGGATGCGTGCAACCATAGTTTTGTTCCACTACATTTTATTAGTATACACAGATTGCCAGAAAAAAATTTCCGATGAATTACCCGGTGTAGAGGGAGTACACGTTAAATATGTTTCAAAGTTCTGACGCCGCGTACGATGTCGCCCTTAAAATATGCTTTGGTGCCTGCCAGGGTTCGAAATTAACGGTCAATAGTCGCAAAATGCTACTAAATTCTTCATTTTTGCGACAACAAAAAAATTAGTCGAAGTTATCGCGACTAGTTTTTCAAAATAACCTTCACCAACCTTTCTTATTTCGGTTTTAAACTATAACTTCACCAAAAATATTCTTACATCGCAACTTTTCACCTATCCTAAATTTCTTTAAATCCTTTAGGTTTGTGATACTAAAATCTCAAAAATTCGATAGTCCTAAAATCGCACCGTTCCGTAAATCTATAAATTCTGATGTAATCTTAAATTGCAAAAAACTCCGACAATAGTAAAATCCCCAAATTTGCGATCTAAAAATTTGGAAACTCGGGGGATCGAGAGAACAAAAAACGAAAGCGAACGTAATATCCAGAATGTTCGATTATCACAAATTGTGATTTTAAAAAAATTTGGAACTGATATCCTAAAATTGCAAAACTACGATGATTTTATAACAGCAAAAAATTAAATCTTATTTCATATTCACGAAAATTACGGAGACTTACTACAATAAACTAGACGTCCAGTGGATAGAAAAAAGAGAATTTTTTTCAAGAAAAAAATATTTTCCTCAAAAATGCTCGTAGATGATGTGCATTAGTTAGTAGCATAGGGAGCTCCTAAATTTTGCTATGGAATTTCTAATACTGCTTCATATACTCAGGGGTTGGCTCGTCACTTGACTGTGGCTCTAAATTCCAACGCTAGTTTCCAACAGCACTTTTTTAAAGCTAATCTGATCAAGTTTTATCATTCACTTCTTTTAGAACATACCTTTTTGTAGCTCTAGTGCGACGGTGTTTATACCCAACCAAATTCAAACTTCCGAGAGCTAATAAAATGCTTGATTAACTGAAGTGGTTAAATTTGTAAGACTAAGTTTTTTTTAATGAAAATAAGATATAATGACAAAGAACATCTATTTCAGACAAATGGCACATTTCTCGCTCTTTATACTAATATATAAGGAGTACAAATACTATTGTCGAGTTGTTGCCCAACAACATGCCAGAGGCCCAGCAAAGTTGGTTCAAAAATTTACTATTATGTACCCCAGTCTGCAATAACTATCGAGCTTCTTTTAACTTTTTAAATTTTTCTACTCTTTTCGAATATACAACATATAATCTGGTTAAACATACTTTTTTTAAATCGTGTTGACACCCAACGATAACTATGGCATTAGTCATTAATAATTAAATTATCAGATATTTCCCTTATTATCATTACTATTTTCATAACAAACCTGCTAAAAAATGTATAAAATTAAAAGCACAAAAATTATTCACATTTTAATAAGGTTATAGTAGTTACTATTCTGATTGAGCTAGAGCAATAATTTTTCTGTCATTTGATAAGAAATTTCTTATTATTTATGATCAAACATGTAAAGCGTTAAGTTAATTGTTTTACGATTTGCTGCACAAATTGCCCGAACCACAAAATTATGTATTTAATTTTTTAAAAAACAAGTAGGTTTGTAACAGAATCTGTCACTTAACCCGCTTCCACACAAAAATTGTGTTAAACAGTAAAAAGGCACCAAACACAGCATTAATTCTATATTAAACATTTACATGCTAAATTTGGCTAGTTTAATATATTTTATTTCGAAAATTCAATAATTATTACTTATCGTTTGCAAAAATTAATTTATATTTCAAAGAATAAATATGTAATATTCCTCGCTATTAAATAGAATGAAAATATCTCATATCAACATACAAAGAATCTCGTAGTGAAATATATTTGACGTCATTTCACACTGATCGATGTCGCAAAAAAAAATTATTTTAATTTATTGTCTAAAAGAATTATGTTTCTCGGGCGATTGTTGCGAATGGCAATGGTGATTTAATTCTAATAACAAACAGGGCCTTTAGCTATTTGTAATTCAAACTTTTAAACGCCAAAATTAACTATTATCATTAATCTACTTTCTCAGATTTAATAATTAGACTTTATCGTTTGCTAAATTTGTTTGAAGTTCGAAGAATAATGATGTAATCTTTTTTAATAAATATCTTTGTGTCGCCACAATTTCCCATTTACATTTCTTTCGCAAATTCATTTATTTATAGTTTATTAAATTAATTTACAGTTCAACTAATATATAATTAGTACAATTGATGCTTTAAAAATAAAAGCGAAACTTTGCATATTTTTTTATGCCAAGTTAGAATTCTTCATGCATCTTTCTTCGTACATATATAATGAACCATCAAAAGAACTCGATTGTGATATTACAACAATCCAAACTGAATTATATCGCATAAATCAATATTTTTTCAATTTTTTTTATTTTTATTTTAACTAAAGTTTCTCGTACGTTTAACGAAATGGCAACAGTGAAAATATTGAATAAAAATGGAATTTGCATGTTATTTCAATGTATATTAAATTTTTAGTTATTTAAATTTTAAGTAAACTTCTAATTTAAATTTTTTAATGAAATTTGGAATGTAGCCTAATCTGATATTTTGCTTCAAAATTACGTATCCTACTTATCTGTGGGACTTGTGGATGGCAATAGTGAAAATATTGAATAAAAATGGAATTTGCATGTTATTTCAATGTAGATTAAATTTTTAGTTATTTAAATTTTAAATCAACTTCTAATTAAATTTACATTTTTTAATGAAATTTGGAATGTAGCCTAATCTGATTTTTTGCTTCAAAATGACGTATCCCACTTGTCTGTGGGACTTGTGGTTCTTTCTGTGAAAGTGGGTGACGGACGGACAGACAGACAGACGGACTGAACGATTATAAAACCTTCCACTTTTTACGTTATAAACGTAGTGTGGAAGCTAAAACTCAGTTATTTTTCTAATAGTGTATCAGGGTTAGGTTGAATAATCGTCGTTCTAGAGCTACACGAGGAATATTGACGACAGCCGTCAGTTTTTAGAACCACATCAGCCAAGAGACGAGCCGACACCCGAGAAATACTGTGTCAAGAAGGTTGTTTTTGGTGTCAGTTGATGCAAAATTTTGTGTAGTTTATTTTGTCTGCTAACAATCACGAAGTTTAAATAATTTTACCGCATAATGAAAAAAAGTGGCAAAATTTGCAATTTTTCCGAAATAATGTGCATTTTTAATACATAATTGCAATTTTTTCCATTGTCTGAGAAAATAGCGTTTGTTGTTAATGGGTATAAAATTTTGAAGAAATTGTTTATTGGATGTCTGAAACGGAAAGTTTAGTTTTGAGGTTTAAAAAAAGTACAGTCGAACCCCGCTATAATGAACCTGGGATATAGTTAACCCTCGCTTGTAGTGAACTTTTTAAAACCTTCCTAACTCCTATTTAACTAATTTTGTAACCTTAACCCTACACCGTCAGAAATTCAATGAAGCCATTCATCAACCAGTCCCCACTATACAACTGTACTATTCAGTATTCAACTACCCCTTGAAAACTGAACATAAGTGAATGTCTATGTCCTAGTCATTTAACATGTATTCCTCTGTCACTCTCTCATTTCCTTATGAAAGATTTAAACGTTTTAAATAGGAGAAAACAGATTTGAAAAAAAAAACCGACTCATGTAAAGAGAAAAGCTTTCACCATCGAAGATAACGACCAGTCAATCAAGGATATGTAAAAATTTGTCCTTTATCCAAGAAGACAGTTTCTAACACATGGAAAAATCTGCTTTCGATTATTCCGAAAATTAATTAATAATTAACTTTAAATGGGTAAATTCTTAAATAGTTTTTCAACTCTAATGTTTCAAGATATATGCAAAACCATTATCGTATTTTTAAGCCTTTTTCGTATAAAATATTATTCCAGTAAAATTGGCTATAGTGAACTATGGATTAGAGTGAACCAAGTGATGGTTTATAGAGGATTCACTATAGCGAAGTTCGACTGTAGTAAAATTGTTTTTTTTTTACTTTTTTTTCATTGAAAGCTATTTTTACTATAGTAGATCGTAGTACCTCGATTATCCATCCCTCTTTTATCCGGAACTCACTGTTAACCGACCGTCCCTATGTCAACTTCAAAAAATTTCTTATAGGATTAATTTGGATGTAAATCTCTCCCTCAGTAGAAAAAGCACTATTTTAACCCTTTCAGTCACAGTGATGCCATTTGGCATCATAATTAAAAAAAATAATAGGGCTAACATCTATTGGGATTAATAAAATATATTTTTTAATATAAAAAAGTTTGAAGAATCGAATTTTGATATAAATGGCTATAGACGATCAGAAAAAAAATTCTAAAATGCCAAATTGTCATTGGGACTGAAAGGGTTAAACGTAATCAATAGGATAATTTCCCTAGAAATGTCAATGCATAAGTAAAGTTACAAACAATGAGGTCTTTAGGAATGTGCCCTATCAACTTAAGCCGAATTGCTCTTTTTCTGCATGGTTTGTAGAAGTAGTATTATTTTGAAAGTAAATGTAAATAGAAAAACACAAAGAAAACAACACACAAGGTACTGTGATTACACAAACCTTTAATGCTGTAAGTTACTCCAATACAGTACAAAAACAGAAAAAGAAAAAAAGCGCCGTGGGAAAAGTGGCTGTTCTTCTCTGCCATCCACTCAGCGCTTCAGCCAGGGTGTTAGTTTTTTTCTTCAAAAGCAGGAATAGAATTTAATTTGAAAAGGAACAATACGTCTTTGCAATGGTGGTAACATTAAAATCACTTGTTTCTTGTACATGGTAATGAGCAAAAATGACAAGGCCAGCCTTATATATATTTAAATATATTTATATAGATTGAATATATATAAAGCAACACATTCCTGTTTCTACTTCCCTTCGTCTCATAAAAAGAAAACTCATTCTTGCTGCTATAATTGATAGAAATGCTTTGCTTTTAGAAACGAACACCTTTTTTTGCGATAAGAAGCATCTCCAAAGGCCACGGTCTAAGCGATTAAAGTTTTTTTTTTAAAGTTTTAAGATTTAGGCCTTGCAGTAGGCATTTCGTTTCAAAAACAGTTCTACCAACGCACAAGCAGCTTTTTTTTAGTTTTAAGATCCATGCTCTGTACACAACAGTTCTAACACTAGTACTACACGACACTTATTTTTAGTTATTATAAAAGGAACAATTCATCTATTAATGCTCAACATAATTTCAGATCACATTAGTATTGGATAGACCCTGAGCAACAAAAACAACCACATTCATGTACACTTACTACAACTGACATTGTTTATATAACATCAATACACAAATTTACATCCAGCGCAGGAACAATGCATCGTGAGAAGCAGGATCAAAATACTGGCTACGCCTCCACAAAAACAAATCTATACAAATTAATTTATAATAATAATTTTTTTTAAAAAGGAGTGGCACTATACAGTTTCCAGAACCCTCGCTCCTCGCGACTTTTGAACTTTTAAGTTGTACGCATCCCAATCTGTTCCGAAACCCTTCTTTTGAATGGAATGCCAAGGATTGATCTTTCGAGAGGATCAAGAGCAGAAAAAACTCAAAATTGATGATTGATTTCTAGATTATCAGGGGCAGTGGCTTATTTCTCAATCAAAAAAGCTAAATATACTGTTTTGCAAAGATGTTATGTTTAAAACAGCAATCTTTTTTTTTTGGAACATAATATTAATTAATTTTAGGTTTTGCATACAATAAAATAATTTGGAATTAAAAATATAGTTGACTTTCTTCCTAAAATTTTGCCTAGTTTACAAAACCAAGCCCCTGGTAATCGAGCAATCCCTAAATTGATTGTCAAAAAACAACAAGCAATGTAAGTGTCAGAACCACAAATTGCTGCTCCCAGAGCGGGTTCGTTGTGTTTGAGAAATCTTTGTTTTAAGAATAAAAAGGCACATTTCAATTTTGAATTGAACCCACGGGCAATGTTTACTTTTTTTTCTTTCAGAGTCTCCCGGCGAACATGACTAGGCGGGAATATATTGAAAAAAGGAGCGATCGCTATCACAAAAGGACGATAAAGCGTCGTCTCTGTAAATGCCGGGCAACATCACAACCTCTTAAGCAGAAGATTTCTCTTCAAAATGTAATTTATAGGGCAACTTGGCTTGTCGCACATGGTCGTGATGTCAATTAAAAAACTTGGATAAATGGCGTCCAGTAGTAATAGAAATAAAATGGTTTTGTTTATATCCAGTTTGGCACAACAATGTTAAATATCTTCCATGAGCAGTAGTGTATGTATTATGGGTACATAAATACACATCATATATATAAAGTGATTGCACAAGATAACATTGAATCATAAAAGAAGATTAATACTACGAGTATACACAATGCCGAAAAGAGTTTTCATGCAGTGATATGATTTAGTAAGTATAAAACAATGAAAACAAATTTGGTATTTCTTTGGAAATGTTAAAACACAGAATATACACTCTTAGTTAAATTTCTGGATATAATGCTTTCAAGTAAAATAATTTACACAGCAAACAAACATACAGTAAAATGCCAAGACAAAAAAAAAAGACTTTGAGATTATGAACACAGAGAGTGTGTACCTGTAAGTATCTGGTGCACTATCGTCCCACACGAGTAGGAAAAAACTACCACAGGATTGAGAATTTTGAGCAGTCCTCTTTTGTTAGATCCTTCCTTTTGATTAGAAAAAGATTATGAGGGGGTCTCAAACTCTTTCTTTCGGCATCATCACAGGTGTCAAATAAAATAGTGGTTTTGTTAATAATTACACATACACCTTGTTACGAGTCTATATACACACATACGAGACAGCTTCAAAAGCTGTAAAGAGGGGAAAATACAATAAAATTTCTATCACAAAAATCTCTTTCTTTAAAATTTTACTCACAACTATCACATGAAGGCAGAAAGGTGAAAAGCGGGGGGATGGAACTGTGGATTAAGACAGAGGTTCCCAAACTGTGCACTAAGGCCCCCCAATGCACCACAACAAATTAAAAGTATTCATTTTGTAAGAAACATTTGTCAGCATGGAATTTTGGATTTTGCACAAGGTTGGCCGAGCATCGTGAAAGTTCCAGGAACCTCTGGATTAAGAAATACTGCTTCCCTCCTAAGGCGATTTGCATAATCCCTTTGGCACTAACGTTAGACCTGTTCCGAGAAGAGAAGGCATTGTGCTGATGCAGACTGTGAATTTATTGCTGGCAGTTCGCACTGCATTCACCCCGCAAAGATTCTGAGCAAGTAGGGACTGGAATCCAAACAAATGCACTTTGATATAGTAGCTAACTACAGGAATTTAGACTAGTCAATTTACAGTGCGCCTTTCCAGGATAAATATGTCTTTGTTCTAAGAATTGTAAACCTTTTATACTTTTTTTTGTTTTTTTTGTTAAGCTCAATGTCGAGTTTGAGACCCGCGTTCACTGGTTAACTTTTACGATTAGGGGGCGAGGTCTCGCTGAATGGAATGGTGAATTATGTATGGTCCAGATCTAATCACTCACCGGAATAGATGTGCGTTAAGCTCTAGGATTTTCTTTGCACAGATGATTCGAAATTTTGTTATTTCCATGGTACAGGGTTCGTATGCAGGTCCTTTCATGAAAAATAAACTTTTTAATAGTATTTTAAAGACTTATTTAAGTCCAATGTTACAAATATTTTACATAGTAATATCTGTGATCTGAACTGAAGTGTATAACAGATAACTTTTAATACAGTTAAGAATTAACAACCTTTTTTTAAATAAAGCTATCAACTTTCAATGACGAATTGGCTAACATATCATGAGCAACAAATTATTTTCTTGTTATTTTTTAAATATTACTTCTCCAATATTGAAATTCATTCACTGACTAAAAAATAAGGCCTCTTCGAAAAGCTTTTAAGGACTGTACGAACCCTGTGTTATTAAAAAAAAAAGAGAATCTCACATTAATAATACCTGAGAATAAATTTACAAAACAATTTTCATATTTACAATCACATACAGCTGCCAAACAAATTATTTAATGCATAAGAGTGGCACAGAATGATTTTAAAAAACACTTTTGTAAATAAATCAAGTTTTGTAGAAATGGCAACCAAACCCATTAAAGTAGAACATCAAGCAATACTTCACAAAAAAAACTAATAACATAAAAAAGTACAGTACCAAATTTCTTTAAAACACAATTTTACATAAAGTCAACTAAATGTTATTATCACAAAGTAGTAACTGGGGTTTTAAGTGATTGGTATTTCTGTGCTACCTACAATCCCCCTCTTAGACAATTAAAAAGTCAAAGCTTATTTTTTTCCAAGCTTAAAAAAATAATCTAAAAATTGATCAATTTTGCAGCAACTTTATTGCATGAGATTTGCAGAAAAATACGTTTTGGATATAAAATAGGAAAATGAAGCAAATGCATTCGTCAAGATTTCAAAAATATTGAGTTACAATCACTTTGCTTTGATTTGTAGATTGTATTGTCTAAAATATTGCGTAATGATTCCACCGAAGTGAACTAGGCTGAAACGTCTTGGGATTTCGTATACTTCTTGGCAAGATTTATATTTAAGTCTCCTAAGCGCACAAGTTATTTGAATAAAGATCACTTTTTTGTTGCGATAACAGGAAGCCGATTGCTAAATATAGAAAAACCTACATCCGTTTGGTCCATTGTGTGCGAAATCGAATCAAGAGTAGTACAAAACAGCAACAGACGGCCCCCTAATCACACAACAAGAAAATACGACTACGGTGTCTGACCTAAACACCAACGAACATACCTGCCAGCATTCAACAGTCTTGTCAGTAGTTTGTCACGTGGAAACGGCAGTCATAATGCTTAGTGCCAAAGCAGTTATCTTTAGAAATCTGGTTCGAATACTTAAAGAAATGTTACAACAAAAACTAAACTCACTTAAAAATGAAATGAGTCAATTTTCAAAAAACCTTCATTTATCCCTTTAAGACAGCTTCAGATGGCGCTGATTTAAGTTTACGAGACTAAATGTTAAGAATTTTATCGAAAAAGTTTACTTAAACAGCATCAATGCTAGCATCTTCTTAAGAACCACGTCATTTTTTATTCAAATAACGACTGGTACAAGTCAGCTTCTTCGGTATCGATATTTTTGAAAAGCTTGAACATTCTCTTCCATACCCACATAATTGTGATAGCTCGGTCTTAAAGGGTTATATTAACTTAACTGAAAATTAAGGATCATAAGTATTAACATTAGTCTTCTGAACGTCTTAGTTTACAATTTATTAGCATTCTATATAAACTACAGACAACGTATAGTAGTTGGCAGGTATGACACCGAACGACTTGCGAGAGCGAAGGAAAAGCCCACCCGAGAATGCGCGGGTAACGCCCGAAAGTGAGAGCACCGCGGTGCCCTTAATCGGGGGATGAGGAACGTCTGGAATGGAACGCCGCCTAGCACCACGCAAGGGCGGGGGGAAGAAAGCCTTTTTCCAAAGATATGGTGAAAGCATGTGGACGGTAGAACTACAGAATGCTCAACCCCCAGTGCAACAGCTACACTGAATAGAGAGCCAGAAAGAGAGAACACAGACACTCTCCTATGATACATATATACACGGAGACAGGGGTGATGCTCATTCACAGGTCTGAAGCTCCGAAAGTATCTTTGAGGCTTCAAAAATACATCATGATTTACTCTTTTATCAATACACTCATTTTCTTCATTGTAAGAATCGTTACAGTTTTGGCATCCAATAATTAATGATAATATGCTCTACCTTTCACATAATTCAATTTGAAATAGGGTCAGAACAGGAAAAGTATCACCCCTGGTTTACTATAGCTGCAGGAAGTGAATACTTATTTCTTTTTTAAATCCAGCTTCCCACTCACTTCGTAAGGCATCGACACTTAAGTTACTTTTGCTCACCACCCAGAGGATGGAGGAGTTTGCCTTCGTTTGTGCTCAAGAAAGCAAACGGTTTTTTCATCATTTTTTTTGTCTTTTTGATTAAATAAGGTACACATGAATGTATATAGATATATGTATATATTTATATATTGCTGAAGGACAGCTTCACTTAAAATGGCACAGAACGATCTTTGGGCCTACGGAACCGTCACAGCAGAATACCCGCCTGGTCTAGAACGCGGAGGCACGAGGGCAAGTGGCTCGCCCAGACAGCAAGTGACTAACATGTGTTTCAGGGTTCCTACAGTTGTAACAAAATGTAAGTAATTCCTTTTTTTTTAAATTAATAAGTAATACCTCTACAACTGAACTCATTTACATAATTTAACTGAAAAGCCTTTTAGCACGTTGATGGCCAAGGTTACGCAGCACAGTAGATGGTTCAAAACAAACTTTAATACCTGAGAAAAAGTATTAGAAAAAATATGGCGGTGGAAAAAGAGGGTCATTCTTCGTACCTAAGCAAACAGTAGGTAAAGCACTCAAGAGCAATATAAATTGCCATAAATTAATTTTATACGATGTGCTTTACCACAATTATTGAGCAAAAAAGGTGGGGCATTCAATGTTACATGCAAATAATGCTTTTCTGGGAAAGCCGTTTTGCTTTCTCCACAATGTCCTGGAGTTGTAGGAACCCTGTTTTAAGTACAGGAGTGTGGGGGGATGGGTTTTTTTTCTCTGCTCTGGCGGCCACCGGTGCTTCCGGCATCTTTCATTCCCGGTCGGTAAATGGCTGATATGTTACAAGAAAAGCCTGGAGTCTCTGGAGCTAAATAGAAGGAGACAAACATCGACAACAAAAGTGTCCACTATAAAGCTATCATTGTGTCAAAATAAAATACAGGAGAATATAGGGAGAGAAACAAAAGGAATATCACCGGGGTAGTCACAACCCCCAAGCGAGAAAGCAGCCTCATTGCACAGAATTTGATCCTTCCCCTGGAATGTGAACACGCAGGAACCCGTTTTTGAGGACGCTTGCCATTGGAAGAAGAATGAATACTTCAAGAACCTTGTGTGAGAGAAAAATACTCTTCAAGCAAGCTCTCTGATTTGATCTTTGAAACATGAACTTTGGCAGACTATTGGAGGGTGAAGCCCAGTAGAAGAGGCAAGGAAAACCTGCTGTCAAGGTTAGCACCATCTCTATAAACATCTTATTTTTTTTATCTTTTAAGTTTTTTTATATATTAGCATTAAATCACATTTACAGTTGACTGGGCAGGGGTATGGGTTTTTCAAGAAATTTAGCCACTTGATATATATATTTATGCACTCATTTCCCCCCGCAGCAAAACAATTACATGCACTTTTTATCACACAATTTTAAGTGAATTTCTCTCACTACAAATATACGCACATACAAAGATTTGACATATACATAGAAAAAAAATTAGGCGGTGTTAAAATCTCCCAACAGATAGAATTGGTACTCTACTTATATGCACTTGATCAAATTTATCTAAGAACAGTTTTTTGATTAGCTGTGGTCATTCAAACTAACTTGCACTCAATTCTAAATAGTTGGAAAATTTTATTAACCTCCATGTCTATATGATAAACCAGTTTGTTAATTGAACACTTAAGTTGCTTAATATGCATTTCAAGAAGGAAAAATGCGCATAAAACATACCACATAAGATTAACTCTAAACTTAACTTTACAATCATTTAAAAACATTTAAATATACTCTTCTTTCAATAAAAAGAAATGTGGCTCTCAATCAATAAAATAGCACAATAAACCATAACATTTAACTACAGCAACAAATCGACAATGTACATAAATCTCAAATAAAATTTTCTCGTTAGCAAAAACAAAGAACTTAAGAAGTTCATCACCATTCACGTTTGTTTTAAAAAATGGGAGAAACTGATCCAACTGTCAAAAAGTATGGCCGCAGTACGACGGCAGTCTGAATGGAATCAGAGTAACCAATGACTAAGAGTTTGATAACTCACCATTCGATTGATATGGCAGAAATTTCTATAAGGCTTTTCTCCTGTGGCACTTGAAATACTGGAGACAGGTTCAATACTTTAAATTAGAATCATTTGATTTGCTTTTTTTTTTCATTAAAATTCTGGTGATTGTAGATGAGCAATCATGCTCAAATCAGGCAGAGAGATATATAGAGAAAAAAAAGGTCTCGATAGCCAAGGAAAAATATCACACTCTAACACATGCAACCTATAGTTTATGTTGTGGACTACACATGTCAGAAGAAGTAACGTGGCTATCTCAACACTAAAGTATTTATATCACAAGAACTCAAGTCCGCTCGCTTGGATGAGAGAACGCTCTTCAGATGGGCTCTCCCCCAAGCAGATCATTCGGCAGGTAGCTTATAGGATTTGTACTTCCGTCGTGTTCGTTACTCGGCTGAGCGGACCCCCAGAGGCTCGAGTTGGAGAAGGACCAGAGCTGGGAGGTCGCTGGGACATTGGTGTTCCAGTTGGCGGTACCGGTCGAAACCGAGCCTGCGTTGTTACCACCACCACTCGAGCTGTAGAAGCCAGTGCCGTTGTTGGCAGGCCATGAAGTGTTGCCAGCACTGTTGTTTCCGTTGCTGCTTCCGTTTCCTCCGGCTTGTCCTGATGAGACTTGGAGGTACTGTTGGATTTCCGACTCACTAGGGATGTCTGCAAGCATGGTTGTGTTGCTCAGCACACAGTTATCCAAGGCCGACTGGGCCTTCCTGGCCTCTTCCGGGCTTGAGTAGCGAACCAGGGCCACTCCTCGGTTCAGGAACAAATGGAACATCTGGAGTGGGCCGTGCTGCATACACAGGGTTTTCAAGGTAGACCCATCAATCTTAAAAGATCCATAAACAGGAGGATTAAAATCTGCTATTTCATTGTATTAGAATTTATAAACAAGATACTTTGTAAAGTTAAGATGATTACCTGTGGTGTCAAATTCTTCAAAATCAAAAAAGTTGTGTTGTACTGGCGATCCCAACCTACAACACATGTGCATTAATATAACAGCTCTACTAAAACAGTTGCATAAAAATAAAATTAACTAAACTGTTGGGCACCTATTGCATAAAAAAATAAAGGTATACCTTGTGTGGATGTAGGAAGACCAGGTGGTGCATTGTTGCGAGACTTGGCAGATGGCAAAGATCCCCAAGATTCGGTGGTGAAGTCAGGACTCCAGCTGGTTTTTCCAGGTTTTGAACTTGAGCTGAAGGACAAACCAATTAGATTAACATGAAAGGAAAAGGAGCAATTTCAATCTAAAAACAGAGGCTGCCATAAATTTGCAATGTACCCATTTCCTCCTTGTGGGTTGAATCCCCAGGTGTTAGACGAACCATCACCGCTGGAATTCGGTGGACTAGACTTGGAGGGCCAGAACAAATTTGAATCCTTGATGCTGTTGACGGACAACGGAGACCTGGCAATGCTGCCTGGAGTGACATGTGGATCATCTTCAATGTTCTTCATCTGGGTTCCTTTCCATGGCTTACCAGGCTCGAACTCAGGCACCAAGTCAGTCAAGTAACTTGATGTGCCTGATGTAGCAGTGGAACCTTCCTTTCCAACTTCTGTTGATGAAATGGTCGACCCATTACCAACGTCAGAAGTGGATCTGTCTGGCCATCCGGAATCTCCGCTTCCAAGGCCACTCCAGGTGCCGACATCGCCTCCTTGTTCCAGAAGTGGGTGCATCGAACCTCCTATCAAAGGGTTGGCATAAATTACTTTAAATATTGCCAATATTACATATTGTAAGATTCATCAAACCGCAAAGACTCCACTTGCTTGGACATATACATTGTAGAAACGAAAATTATATCTTTAAAATAATTACAAAGAGCAAGTTATTTAATACCAGGAGAAGAGGGAAACCAAGAGAGACTTGGATTAACAACATCGAAAAGACTTAGCCAAAATGAAGATTAAAAACAGGAAAGGTTTGGCTGGTGGAGAGCTATTGTGCCGGAGGCTAAAGCCTGCTTAAGGCTGTATTGCAAGCTAATAAGATTGCCAATTTTATAAATCAATATTGTTTACATTGATTTGGGTGCCTTAACTACAATTGTGAAAGATTAGATTAAATTTATGAGATTTGGCATTTTTGAGAACAAATTTTGTGTTTGTAACCATACTAATCAAAAACAAACCTTGTCCAGAAGCTGACTTGGAGTTGATTGGGCCAGGAGCTCTGCTGAAGTCCGCATTGCTATTGGGATGTACCATGTCATTGGCATCATCCTTGTCAAGCGAGTTTAGCTTCCACTGGTTCAGTCGGCTGTGATGATGAGACATGTCTTTGAGAGTCAAGTCTCTGAAGTCAGAGTGGAGCCCTGGCATTGAATCTGGTTTGAAGATATCGGAAGTGGGTGGAACTCCACCATGGTGAGGCTGGATGGGTTGCTGTGGTTGTGGTGGAAGCTGAAGTGGAAGAGGAGGAGTTGTTAGGAATTTCGGAGTCGGCTTCAGGTTGTATGACATGGTTTAAATTCAAAATTTGTACACAAATTAAAGCACTAGTTCATAAAGTCGCTTCAATATTTAGGGCTGCTTTAAAAGGCAAAATTCAGCAAAAATTAATAGAATTTGTTTTAATGCTGCCATTTAAATTATATATTTGTAATAATTTTGAATTTATATAAAATATATTAAATTTAGATTTTTGGAAGGTTTTTTTTAACCCTGATTTGTGATCCTTATGCCTAAATTTTAACGATGAATTTGCTTCCTTTATATGTGCATTAAAATGCTTAACATTACTTTTAATATTTTCTGTAGACACACTATAAATCATGAAGACATTAAAATTTCTATTTCAACTAAATTTGTCAATTTATTAAACAAGCATTGCTGATGAATAAAAAAATACTTTGAAATTCTTGATTATCGGCCCAGAATTTTTATCGCCCATAAACAACTAATTTGGAAATAAGCATGAACTGACCTGCTGTTGTTTCAAAAAGAGGGCCTGCTGAGCACAAATCTGATTTTGAAGATTGGCAATGCGTCCTTTGGCCTGGGCAATTTGAACATTGGTTTGGAGTGGGTTTGGTCCTTTACCCAGATGGGCCCCACTGTTGGTCTGCTGTACTTGCTGTAGTTGGTGCAGAGAAGATAGAGCTTTGATCTGTTGCAATAATTGGTAGAGAAGCTGCAGTGTAGTAGGAGCAAGGGGCTGGTTCAGAATCTAAAGAAAAAATATAGATTTAATAACATGCTATTAATCTTCCGAACAGCCTGGAAATAGGCACGAATGTATGGTTGTTTTCACTGTATAATTTTATAAGTTTTTTCAAATTTCAATTGTTTAAAAAATCACAATTAGGTTTCTTTTTGAAGAGATGATTTTAAAATCATTTCCCAATGAAAAAAAATATTATGATTAAAGTTATAATTTATAAAATTTATGGTTATTGTAAGAAAGTCTGATGTATAAAATACAGAAAAAGCCAGGTCTAACCATTGGAAGGTTAAAGAGGGAAATTGAAAATCAAGCCACATGAGCCATTTATATTTTAACTCACATAAAACTTTAAAAATAAAGGCCATAAAACTTTTTTTGATTTGTTTAATCTAAACTTTAATTGAAAATACTAAAATGAACAGAAATTCATGAAATAGTTGTAGCCTTACTTGAGCATTAAGATGGCCAGCCTGAACAGCCATCTGGATCTGCTGCACGAGATGTCGCAACTGAGCATTGGTTGTAAATTTGTGGTTGCCAATAGGCTGTACGTTGTTCTGGAAGCAAAGAAAACATAACTTATAAATCTACTTATACTCACAAATGCACATATTCAACACATATTCAAGGATATTATTTCAAAACAAGTAGGTTTGTTACAGAATCTGTCACTTAAACCGCTTCCACACAACATTTGTGCTCAACAGGAAACAAACTATTTATACACCACAGAAAGAAATTCGCCAAACAGGGCCTTTAGCTACTTGTAATTCAAACTTTTAAACGCCCAAATTAACTATTTTTTATTAATCTTCGTTCTCAGAATTAATAATTATACTTTATCGTTTTCAAAATTTGTTTGAATTTCGAAGAATAAAGAAGTAATATTTTTAATAAATATCTTGGAGTCGCCACAATTTCCCAAACACATTTCTTTCGAAAATTCAGTTGTTATTTATCGTTTGTTAAATTAATTTACAGTTCCAAAAATATATAATTAGTAAAATTGATGCTTTAAAAATAAAAGCGAAACTTTGCACATTTTTTATGCAAAGTTAGAATTCTCTATGCATCTTTCTTCATACATATATAATGAACAATTAAAAGAACTTTATTGTGATATTACAACAATCCAAACTGAATTGGATCACATAAATATTATTTCAAAAGTTTTATTTTTATTTTAAATAAAGTTTCTCGTATGTTTAACGAAATGGCAACAGTGAAAATATTGAATGAAAATGGAATTTGCATGTTATTTCAATGTAGATTAAATTTTTAGTAATTTTAAATCAACTTCTAATTAAATTTACATTTTTTAATGAAATTTGGAATGTAGCCTAATCTGATTTTTTGCTTCAAAATGACGTATCCCACTTGTTTGTGCGACTTGCGGTTCGTTCTGTGAAAGTGGGTGACAGACAGACGGACGGACGGATTGAACGATTATAATACCACCACTTTTTACGTAGTGTGGAAGCTAATATATTAATTTACTAGGGACGACTTTCTAATGTCTTTTTAATGCAGACGTATGAACCTGTCACCTAGTTGTTAGGTTTTCCAGCAACACACATAATTTCTAAAAATTTATAAATTTAATGTTTATTAAATTTTAAAATTTAAAGCATGGGGGAGCTATTTATTTATAACTATCTACTACAGAAATATATTTTATTTTTAAATTTAAGAAAGTAAACTTTCAGTTAAAACTTTTAATTTAAATCTCTTGCAAAGAAAACAAAACTTATTGTTTTTTTTTAATTTCAGAAATTCATATATTTAATGTCAGTTTCATAAATTGACTACTAAAATAAGAATGATATTTTACGGTTCCAAATCCATTTTAAAATACGAACTGTGCTTACCAGGTTCAACATTTGCAAGGACTGCTGCTGCTGCTGCTGTTGTTGTTGTTGCTGCTGTTGCTGCTGAAGCAACTTCTGTATAAGTGCTGGGGACAGCTGTTGTTGCATTCCACCAGGAGTCTGCAAGGAAGTGCAAACTTATATTCTGCTTTATATAGCATTTAAACTTATACAGTATAAGCCGGTTATAGCGCCATTCAAGGGAGGGCAATGTTTATGATATTACAAATAAGTAATGTTGTAAACAAGGTTGAATATAAAGTGTAGGATATCATATACATATTATGAATAAATGACTATATGATTATAAAATAGAATTTATTGAATAAATTTTAGCTCTATGGTGTTATTAGCAGTAGTTTAATTTCCCTTTCTTATGTCAAATTGTTTTTAAGATAGAAATAAATGACAATTTGCTGACTTTTTGCATCATTTGGCAAATAAAATTTAAATATTGAACTAAATTTTTTATTTTAAAATAAACCCTTGTTAAGAAGGCATTTTGGATGTCATTTAGCACATAATTTTAGCGTTATAACTGAGAAGTCGAGTAAAAAATTTCGTTATAACCCAGATATTATAACTATGTTCAATTCAAGGGACCGAATATTTATGGCGCTGTAAACGAGTTGATGTTGTAAACAAGTTTGACTGTATTAGTTTATGCTGAAAATACCGGAAATATGAAGAGGGAGGAATTCAAGTACTATCTTAGGGCAAATGCTTTACTAAGGTTCTATCCAAACAAAATCTCAATTTCTTTATACTTAAGAAAAACAAGTAGGTTTGTAACAGAAACTGTCACTGAGCCCGCTTCCACACAAAATTTGTGTTCAACAGGGAAAATGTCGCCAAACACAATATTAATTCTACTATAAACCTTTAAACGCTAAATTTGACTAGTTTAATTTATTTTATTTCGAAAATTCAATAATTATTTCTTTAATAATTATTATCGTTTGCAAAAATTTATTTATATTTCAAAGAATAAATATGTAATATTCTTCTCTTTTAAATAGAATCAAAAAATTTCATATAAAAAATAAATAAAAGCGAAACTTTTTTATGCAAATTTAGAATTCTCTATGCATCTTTCTTCATACATATATAATGAACCATCAAAAGAACTCTATTGTGATATTACAACAATCCAAACTGAATTATATCACATAAATAAATATTCTTTCAAAAATTTTATTTTTATTTTAAATTAAGTTTCTCGAACGTTTACGAAATGGCAACAGTGAAAATATTGAATAAAAATGGAATTTGCATGTTATTTCAATGTAGATTAAATTTTTAGTTATTTAAATTTTAAATAAACTTCTAATTTAAGTTTTTTAAAGAAATTTGGAATGTAGCCTAATCTGATTTTTTGCTTCAAAATGACGTATCCCACTTGTCTGTGGGACTTGGGGTCTTTCTGTGAAAGTGGGTGACAGACGTACAGACAGACAGGCGGACTGAACGATTATAAAACCTTCCACTTTTTACGTTATAAACATAGTGTGGAAGCTAAAATGAGGCAATTGGGCATTATAAATACTGAAATGTTTTTCATGTAACTTACCTTAGGAGGCTGCTGTTTGAATTGGGAAAAGTTGAGACTGTTCTGGAAGTTGTTGGGACCATGGAAGTTATTGGGGTTAAAGGTATCCATGTTATGGTCTGACATCTCGTCATATACATTTGCAGGGCGTACCTTACGACCACCAAAACCATCCACATCCATACCAGCAGAATTCATTGCGTTCAGCTCAGCTAGAATTGAAAACAAAAATCTAGATATAATAACAAAAATTAATTTTAAATGAAGTACTGTTTTACTAATAAAACTATTTAACAAGTTCTATTTCATGGTGTAGCCCTGGTTAGGAAATTAAGTTCTTGTTTGAATTGAATATAGCTCGCAAGTGCAAATAGTATCTGAAAATGTTCTGTAGTTACAAAGAAAGTAGCAACAAAAAATAAAATCTGTAAAGTAGTGATTATTTGATACAAAATAAAGATTAAGGAGCTTCCATTTGGTGTCGGATTTGCACAAAATGTATATATTTATGCAAAGCCTTTATTTTATCACTGAATAATAACTAGTTGATAGAAATCAAATATTGACCAATTTATTGGTTTGAATTCAAATGGAAAAATAAAATATGAACAAATTGATGAGTGAGCTTTCTTTATATAGTTAAAATGATTTTAATTTGTTAAAAAGATAACTGACAGCATAAAAATGCCCTATAACGAATTTTCCTTCAACTTTAGAAAGTTCTTTACAAATTTCCAAGAATTGAATTAACATTTTAATTACCTGCAGCTTCATCCAAGTTCATGTTGTTGTTCCTTAAGGCATTTTCCACATCCTCCTTCTGCAACATTAATTGGTTTTTAGCAAAAATATACTTTGATGAAAACATTATTAAATGTAAAGATTATAAGGAAATAAATTGTATTCTATCTTTTTAAAAAGACCTTGAAAGATAAAAATATTTCTTCCAATAAATTCATTTTAACAATCATTTCAGAAATGTAACAGCTATAGCCCAGTAGTTATGTATAGCTAAAAGCACAACAATTTTGTCATATAAGTTTTCTTAAAGAAATTTGCTAAGAGGTTACTTACCCTGAAGCCATATTCAGTAAGTATACGGAACTGTTTGCTAGCATGAACAATATCCTTGCACAAAGGTTTTCCACCCTAAAAGAAATTAATTTAAACTAAAATCTTTTGATTAAATTCTAATTTAAAAAAAATATTATTTGTTTTCTTTAATTATTGATGTTATAAATAGTTAAATATGAAGCTTTGATGAAATTATAAAGAAACTATGGTTGAATACATTTGAATCATTGTAGAAAAATTCAGCAGTTATCCAAAAAGAAATGAAAGCATAAAATAAGCAAGTAACTGCATTCTTTGTAAAATAAGTTATTGCCAAAAATATTTCATTTCAAAGCCCAACATATAGATAGATTTCAGCAATTACACAAATAAAGCACAGATTTTATGCAATTAATGTGCCATGATAATAAACAATATCAAAATATTTTTACTAGGTTGTCTACCTAAACAAAAAGAAGTGGATTATAACTACTTAAGGATTTTAAAAACTGACAAAATTTATTTTTCAAAAGATTGTACTAATAACATTAATTTGGTAAAAAAAAATAATGCTTTATGGAAGATTCCAAATTGACAGTGTAAATTCATTTTAAATAATGAAAACCTTTAAGTTTGATGAAAACAGTTATCAAAGAACAGTTTAACTTAGCCATATCAGAAGTCAAACCACAACCTGGTAACAGTTTTATAGTCAAGATTTGATAGAATCAAATAACTGACATATGTAAGTAGCGACAAACCTAATATGTAGTTAAAACTTTAATTGATACTTCAAATAGGTCCAGCTGTAGACTTAAAAGAAATCCACAAACAATTCACACAAAAAACCGGATCAAACACAAACAGAAGCTCTAAAAAGAATTCAACTCGCATCACATGGAATGCTGCTTTGAGGCAGCCACAACACTCCCACCATGAATGTGCATACAAAGTAACTGGATGTTTTGTGAAATGATAGATCAGTGGAAACAGGCTGCCTAATGTTTAAGCTCAATATCTTACAGCCCAATATTTAACAGCCCAAAGATGTTTAGCCACCCATATTGATGGAAATAACAATAACCGATCAGAAGAACCCAATTCCATAAATCTGACTGAAGATGAATTCCATAAATATTAAGCGATCCATCCAGTTACAGTGAATATACATCAATGGATTCTAACTCAGTCTCCCTTCCTTCCGGTGTGCAACGATTAGTGTTGCCAAAAGACAACAGCAAACCATGTGTTCGGATTGTATTCTCTTGAGGGCCAGGCCTTAGGCCCTGTTTTACCTTGAGCTTGCGTCCGACAAACGGTTGTTGTTCGGTCCAGTCCTTCCTAGAATCGTTTATAGGATTATTTTTGTCCGACATTTCCTCGGACCAGCCCTGATGGAAGGAAGGGAGAAGAAACCGATTAATGAAATCTCAGGCGCCCCGAAAAAATAAACCTTACACTATTTTTATTGCCATTTACTTACTAAGGCAAATCTTATTTTTTCTTTTTTAAAAATATTTTTCAAGTTATAAGCATAACAAAAACTAATAGAGGGACTTTTCATTTTCTTCTCAACTAACAAAAATTTATGGAAGATAATTAATTTGTTTAAGAAGTATAATAATAAAACTTTAAAAATAAACTGACTTTTAAAAGAATAGTTTGAAATGCTTTCTTGACATCTTTTTTTATTATTTAAAGTAAAAATCCAATAAATACCAATTAAATGCATAAATAAGCATAAATAAACACTTATTTCGCCAAAGCCAGTTTAAAAGTTGTTAAAATCAACAAAAAATTGCCACACACAAGCAACAAGCTTCTTCTGTTTTGCTGCAGACATTTTCTACTAGAAAAATTACTCTAACCACAATTAGCTTTTAATTATAACCCTCATACTTCATTTCACAAAATTCAAACAATCATCATTCAAGTTCCCAAATGCATAACTAACTATGCCGTCTGAACAGAACTAGAACTGAAATATTTTTGGCAATATATCTTCCAAATCAAACAGAAACTCCAAACAACATGCACACAACACAAAACAAGCACTCACCTGTTTAGCCGGTCCCAGCCATGAGCTTGTGTCGACTTGTCCGTCTGCCCAGTTCGCACCGGTCTTTGGCTTGGCCCACATAGAGGGATTGTTCTGGTCATTGCTCCAGTTGTACTGGCCTGGACCTCCCATGGGCTTCATCTGACCATTGTCTTCGTTCCAGCTGCCGATCGTAGGAGAATCTCGATGAGGAGGCATGTCTTGCCAGTTTGTGCCACGGCCGGGAGGGGGCTTGCTCCAGTCGCCAGGTTTGCTTCCTGAAAGAATTTTTTTTAATAAAAATAAAGTTTTTACCTGGTATGCATGGATTTGTAGTCGTGGTTAAGGGTTTAAGGTGAAAATCCCAAACTAAGATCTCTCAGTTTATGATTCAACTGATGACTAAAAGCAGAAATTAGCGGTGGTCACTGGCCAGTCACCAGGTGACTCAATTTTTTTAAAAAAAGGCAACTAAATATTTTTAGTTCAGTCGTCACCATCAGTCTCATTTTTTAAAAAATCTCTTATTGCCCACAAAAGAAATTTGCCATTTGAACGGCAACAACGCCTAGCCAAGACTATGGGGTGTTTGTCTGTCGTCAGATTAAAAATCCATATTACATAAAACCTGTGCTATAGGATCCTTACAACCAATAGAAATAAAAAAAACTTCATCCACACACTAACCTTGTCCAGGAAGCCTGATCATCCCTGGTCCACCGGGCGGCATACCACCCATCATCATCCCTCCATTAGCATTCATAATGGGCTTAGCAGAGGGCATGTCCTTCCAGTGCGACACTTTACCCTGTCTTCCAGGATTACCCCAGGCTTGCGTACCATCATCATAGTTGCCACCGCCTCCACCACTGCCAGGGGCACGGCGAACAGGCGGTGGGGAGGGGGGTTCCCACCCACCGCCAATTTCTTTCTTGGGAGTGGCGGCTGGTGAAGACCAGTTGGCCATTTGTTGGGGTGGGGGATTGCGGCTGGACCACTGTGATGGGTCAGGGTTGTTGGTCTCTGCAATAAGGAAGAAATGAAATGAAAGATCTGGTTGTGAAACTCACATTCTCCAAAGTATTAAGATAAAGGATCTGGCTCATTGATGACTTTTAATGATCGTAAATTCAATTGGGCTAAGTCATCAATGAGCATGCTGGACCCTATATCTTGGTTATACTTTAGAAAATGTTTGGCAACTATAAACCTTTCAAATATTCAAGGGCTCTATTTTCAATAGTGAGTTCAGGGAGTTATCTTAAGTAGTACAGTACCGGAAATTCAGGGGCTAACAAACAATAATGTACTTATTGTATACCTTTAGAATAAACACTAAAATAAGCTAAAATAAATGCATTTTAATAAAACAACTTATTATATTAACATATGCATTATGATTGAACAATGACTACAAAAAAAAATTCCATCCATTCTCTATCCAGTGTCTTTCTTCACCACTTTAGCAATAAAGCCAGTGAAAGAAACCCAAACTAAGGAACTTAAGATGTTAAGAGACAAGAAATCCTCATCATATATGAAAAATGCCAATTATTTTTTTAATGTATTGGTAAATAAATAGTATTAGCTCAATTTCAAATTAATCAAATTTTTTGCAAATAAATCTGTGTTATCCTAAAAAACAACAGATTTCACTAAACCAATTAATACTACACCAAAAACCTCACACAACAAACCCACCACTCACCATTCCAAGAAGTCCTGTTCCCACTCCACTGCTGCTTATCTCCACAAACAGATCCACTCATCGACGATCCGCCCCACATACTTCCGCCTCCGTTTCCACCGGGCTCGTTCCAGTTGGTGGACCCAGGCCCACCGTTTCCACCGCCCCAGGTGCTAGGAGTGGACTCATCCTCCCCCCAGTGTCCACCAATATTGGTTGCTGGGGTGTGGCCCCATGGTGGGGCAACGGGGGTGGCCACTGGTGTCTGGGGCTGTCCAACATTGCCCTTGCTGATGCGCAAAGTGTTTTCCCAGATCTCGGTGCCGTTGTTGATTGGTGGGCGCCACATGGGGTCTTTGCCGCCTTCCGTTGGGGGTTCGTCAACTTCCCAAGGGGTGTCTTGGTTTACGGCCTGTAAGTAAGAGGACACTTTCTTAATAAATTAACTCTTAGACTAATAATCAGTTAGCAAGTAAATTCTTTTACATGGTTCATACTCGAAACCTTTAAAAAGTAAGCACTTGTTGTCTATTGAGCATCTTTAATAACCTTTAGGAATAAAATTGTTAAAAATATTGAGGTATGTTTTTTTCTCTCAATTATGGTGCATTTTTAAATTTGAAACTATGCAAAGGAACACTATTTTAAAAATAGATAAAATTTCAATGTCTTGTAACAAACAACAAAGATATCTGTCTTACCTGCGGTCCCCATCCTTGTGCAGTGGCTGCCCTCATTCTCATCTCCTGTGCTTCCTTTTCTCTCTGTGTGGGCTGGGGTTCAGGGTTGGGTGGACCTCCTTCAGGCACAGGGGCACCAGGACTCAAGCCTTTCCCTGCAGCTTGGGCCCAAGAAGAACTGGCATTCGGTTTTGTGGGGGTACCTAGGGAAGATTAAGCAATTTGGTTAATCTAATATAACTTTATATAGAATCCTTATGACCAATCATTGCAGGGAAGATGTGGTGATATTAGGTACAAGACCGTCAAACAAAAGTCACCAACTAATTGAACGCAGTTAAGAAGAATATTTTGGGAAAATACTTAATAAAGTATAAATATATTAAAATAAAAAACGTTTACATGCATTTTAAATGCAGTGTATGATGTATGTGAATCAATAACTAACAAAAGCAACTTCATTTTTTATAAAAACACTGATATATTTTATTTTAATAAATATTTAGCGATTGGTTTGAACTACATTAACTAAGCTAACTCTGAAAATGCCCAATTTTGCTTATTTCAATTCAAATAAAATTTGTGCCGTGATTAGTTTATTTATACATATTACAGGCATCATATGGTAAAACATCTCTACTAACCTGCAATGGAGTCTCCCATCTCACTGCTACCACCCTGTCTGTTGACCCAAGTAGAACTAGTACTTGTGGGTCCCTGGCTTCCAGACCAGTTGGCAGACGGAGGCATGATAGAACTCTCTCCACCTCCCAGCAAACCCATCCGAGGCATCTGTGGTGGACGATTAAAGTTGCTGCCAGATTTATCCTCTTGGAAGTTGTCGCTTCCACCGGTGGCCCCCAGGAGTCTCATCTGCATGTTTCCACCAAAGTTGCTGCCAGATTTGTTGTCCTCTTGCTGAAAGTTGTCGCTTCCGCCAGTAGCGCCAATCAAACCAGAGAAGGTCGAGCTGTCGTTGTCTACCATCATATTGTTGTCGTCTTTAGCTCCTGTGGAGTTACCACCGCCGTGTATGCTTCGTCCAACCGGCTTAGTTTCATTTGGGACGCCATTCCAGTTGTTGTTGGCCGAGGAATTCATGTTCTGCCAGCCGGAATAGGGCGATTCTACATTTCCATTATCGCCGTTAGCCTCGCAACCATACTTGTTGTCTGAGGGAGAAGTGAAGTTAGCACCATGGTAGGACACGTTAGGGTTGTTCACCCGGACTGATTCGTTGTGCGGTCCATTGCTGCTCCGGTACGGGAAGCTTCCGTGACTAGAAGTGGAGGTATCATTGCCGCCGAAGCGGTTGGATGTGTCCATTTTGTGTACTGCGTTCTGCATGTTTGATAAGACTGCAGAGTAGGTTGAAAGACGGTGATTGTGCACTTTGAGTAGAGAGTCTGCTTTTAATTAATGGAGCAGAACTTGGAAGAACCAGAAGCAAGGAAGGATATGCATTGACGGTTGTGTAGCACCCTCCACACTCCAAAGGGTTATTGAGCTAAATTATCACAGATTGGAGGTTTTGGAGTGCGGGATACTTCAACAATACCAGTCTCTCAGTATTGCCCTGTCCACTAGCATGTCTGGCTGCAAAGGAAGAAAATATCATGAACACAAGAATAATGGCTTTCGGTATCAAAGATCATGTTGTTAAGAGCCCAGTTTCTAAATAAAACGTATTTTGGTCTCTTTGAGGATACCACCGGATTTTACTGAGTTCATAATTTTTTCTTAAAACCTAGTATAAAATTAGTTTCTTTCATTACAGTAATAATTTTATAAAGCAAATGAATAAAATTTTAAAAATTGTAAAGACACTCTAAAACAACAGTTTTGGAGCAACCTAGTTATATGAAAATTATTTCTGCATATTTTTAAAATGCATAGTTAAGACTATGATGTTTTTTTTTCCCTTTGTTCATAGACTATTTCAAAATGCCATTTGTCAAATACTTTTGAAAAGTTCAGACAGCAAAAAATTGCGTTGAAGAAATTTTATCAGCTAAATATAGCATAACAAGAATTGAATACTTAAATGCCCTATTTATATATTCTTTTTGAAGAAAAAATTAAAAAAATATTTCAACTTCAGACAAAACAATCCAAATCTAGATAAAATCTGCTGAAGACTTGTAAAATAAATTAGGAAGCCTATAAAAGACCAAGGACTGCCACAAGTGGTTTATTGTCCTAAATCCAACCAAATAAAACTAGAAAAAATCCAATCAATTTCTAAAATGAATCTCAGTGACCTCTGATTGATAATATTGTTAACCTCCAGGGAATTAACACAGTTGGTATCAGAAAAAATCTTTATAGAGAGTAGTTTTAGCATTCACACAGAAAAACTGATAATCTAATCTATTGTAATTCCTCATGTATGTAACCCTTTGTTAGTGTTGAGTCTATTGGCTGAAAACAAACAGATGCATGCTTAAAGAACAGTTAGAAAAATAAATAGTGCAATACTCACTTATCAATTGCAGCAGCAGATCTCAAATGAAGATAAAAAGAGCCTCTTATCAGTTGAGAAATTGCACTTAATCCCAGATACCTAAAAAGGGATAAAGATACATTTAAAATAGAATGGAAAATGCTGTTACAATCTAAGGAAACATAATGGGAAAGTTTAGTTCAAAAATAAACATGAAAAAGTTAGTATAGTCAATTAGTCACTTAATAGAATAGAACAGGTTCTAAAAAAAGGAAAAAGCTGACTTAATAAATTTAATTAAGAAAACTGTTGATAGCATGTCTTGTACAGAATTTAAACCTTATAAGTACACTTATACTGTTTATAAAAATAGTTATTTATGCAACTGGTGTGAAAAGTAAGGCTTTTTTAAACGAGTTGAATAAATTATTTCACGAGCAAGTGAAATAAATTCACCAGTTTAAAAAAGGCTATTTTCAAAATGTTGTCATACACTATTTTTTTATAATAACGTGCAAAAAAGTATTTATTAAATTGGCATTGAAAATTAACCAGGCAAAAAGTTAATTATCCTTTGAAGAAAAAAAAAGAAAACGTTGGTGCTGTTAAATATGGATTTAGAAATGTTATGCGATAATTATGAACTTCCAGATGATATAGAAAAGGCTGCTAACTAGATACCACTTTAAATCTTCTTCCCGATAAATCCAGAAAAGTATATGAAGCGGTCTATGCAAAATTTAAAGAATGGAGGAAATCGAAGAAGCTCAATTCTATTTGCAATGAAAAGATAATGGTGGCTTATTTTGCCGAAAGATCGCAGAAAGTCAAGACTTCGACACTTTGGTCCGAATACTCGATGCTGCGCTATTCACTACTGGTGAAAGAAAACGTCGATATTAAAAAGTATCCTAAACTTTTGGTGTTTCTTAAAAAGAACTCTGTGGGTTATCGAGCAAATGATTTGAACGTGATTATTTAAATTAATGATTATTAACGTGCAAAAAGTATTTCTTAAATTGGCATTGGAAATAAGACGCCAAATAAAGAATCACGTTCAAATAAAGAATTTTACACCAATCAGATGATTTTATTTACTTTGTCGCACTAGTGCGTAAAAGTAACTTTGAAACATGATTTCGTTAAAAGCATCACTTTTGCCATGATTATTGATTTAAAAAAGCTGGGTTTTTTTGCACGATATTATAAAAATCTATATTAAAACTTATATTAAAAATACTTATGAATTTTCTTAAATTTAACTTTAAAATATAAGTTAAATGAAAAATACAAAAAAGCAAAGGAAAAAAGTGGAAAATATCATAGAGCCAAATGCAGAATATTTTAAATTAAACAAAAGGTAAAAGAACTTTAACTTTTAACAATTATAACTTGTGTCTCTAAAACTTATTTTATAATAGAAAAAGGTATACTACAAACTATTGAGACAATAATATAAATTAAATTTAAAAACACTTTAAGAAGTACAATTCTAATTTTCAGCAAATTATTTTTAAAATTAAGAAACATGTCTTACAAAAAAAAAACTGTTTTAAGAAGGATATTTAATTTTTAAAGAAATATAAATTTTATTCAAAATACCAAATAAATAGATTCTTTAGAAAATAGAAAACATAAATATTAAGCACTGTTGTCAAAAAAACTGTTTTTAGAAGGATATTTAATTTTTAAAGAAATATAAATTTTATTCAAAATACCAAATAAATAGATTATTTAGAAAATAGAAAACATAAATATTAAGCATTTTTTTTCTTAACATTCAACATACGCAAAAAAACAGTAATCATATTTCATTACCGCCAAATTCAAACGATTGTCGCCAAGTAGTAAAACGTAGAATATTTATACATTTTTACAGAAAACTCCAATTAATACAATAAGCCGTCTTACCTCTAACAAGCACATCTCTAAACACGAAAAATAACATTTGTAAATAGAGCTACCGATCATTTAAAGGGTACCAAACAAGAGGTGTCGCAAGCAGCCGACGCCACGTTATAGATTTTACGAAAGAATTGATCGCTGCTCACTCTTCTACTAATTCATACATACATACACTCCTCCCTCCCCGTCCCTAATGAAATAAACAACCATATTTTTATAAATAAAGAAAAATAATAATTGTTTTATTAATACCCCATGAGTAAATTCGTGTATTAATTCATAGTTACATGAAACCGTTGGCGATTAGTTAGTTTCACTACAAAAATTGCGATCAATACATAAACAACACTTCGGAAAGGGAGGGGAGAAGGGGTGGGAGAAGTACGCGTAGAAAGGAACAGGTTATTTCGATGGAGGGGTGATGGAATGTTTAAAGTTTACCAAACAGGAAGACTAAAACAACCTCATCAATGAAATAAATACAAATTATGAGAATAACATACAATAATATAGATATACGCAGTTTGCCGTTGATATTGATATAGCAAAGGGGCTCGGGAAGTACACAAGAGTTCAGTAACGGTGATAATATGATACACAATCAAAATACAATTTAGCAAAATGTAACATATATACCTTTTAAAACCAGAGAAGACTTAAGCATTAGAGTTAAGAAAATTACATTTCATCCAACTTAAAGAGATCATAAACACTGAAAACTAAAGTTAAACAAGCCACAACTCCATCTTCGATTGGAGCGTCGGTCGTCTATCAACTACCTCACCCCCCTCCTCGCTTCTCCAAAATGGACTCACCTTTCCAGTGGTGAACGTAAAAGACGGTGTTACATTTCTCCTTCCTTCGGAAATTGTTCTGTAAGCTCTTTTTTCACACAAGAAGAGAAAATTTCAAGCAATGGTCATATTCCATTGACCATGGGGTTGACTACAGGCCAAGAAACGTCGTTTACGAACTCTCAGCACCGCGCGTCGCCATTTCTGCCCCGATTCGCTCGCGTCGATAAATGTCGTATTCCCGACCCCTCCTCTCGTTAGGCAGGGTTGCCGGTATGTCGCCACCACGTCAAAAAGGCATCGCCAACCGACAACAACACAAGGGGACTTCCCTTCAGTGCTTCAGCCCTTATCTTGTGTTTCGGTCTCTACAAAAAAAAATGGGTTCTAATTGAATTAACGCGTTTGTAATTGAAAGCTTGGCGCTTTCTGGAATTCCAAAGAATGCATAAGAGCTTGTACTGAAATTCGAAAAAATAGGATTTATAATTAAGCGTAAATTGAGATAACGACGCACAAAATAATATCGATAAACAAAAAATGGTTTAATAGAAATTATGTTTAAAAGAAAGAGTTCTAATTGAATTAACGCGTTTGTAATTGAAAGCTTGGAGCTTCCTGGATTTCCAAAGAATGCATAAGAACTTGTACTGAAATTCGAAAATGACAGGATTATTAATTAAGCGTAAATTGAGGTAACGACGCACAAAGTAATATCGATAAACAAAAAATGGTTTAATAGAAATTTATTTAATAAAAATAAGTGTTCATTCATAGAAACAAACTTTGAACTCATTTAAAAGTTGTGTCCTAATTTAAGCATAACTAAACGTAATAAATAAAACAACTTTGTCAGAGCTGACAAGGGTCACACGCTGAAAGGTGTCAACGTTAACGTGATCCTTTGGCACAAGGGGAAATAGTTAAATGCTGCCATCAATGTTTTATTTTTCAGGAGGGGTAATGTTATTCTTATATGATTTGTAAAGTTTAAAACTTAATATAAAAAAATAAAATAAAAGTATATTCAATTTAAAGATAGAAAGATTTTATAAACGATTTGAGCATCCATCACCTTCTTTCACAGCCTAATCCCAAATACTTATTTTAAGCTAAAAACCAGGCAAAATCATTTAAAGTTTTGAAATTGTTAAAAAAAATTATGAAACTTGTTCGAGTCGCATATCAAATATAAAAGCTAGATATAAAATCCCCTTTCGAAGAAGTATAAGACATAAAACGTTTCAAAAAGTATGGGTTTCTTATCCTTCAGAAATACGAATTTAATGTTTATTTAAAAGGAAATAGAAATACTAGTTATTCTGTGAAATGCAGCACTAAAATGATTCTTAATTTACCCATAGAATATTTAAATTTTTCAAGAAAAAGTTTTATATTTCAAATACATTGTCCAAAAAACTTCGTAAGAAATTTTTAACAATTACGAACACAGCAGATTAGACTGTCATGAAAAAAATGTTCAATCGGTAGACCATGAGACTTGGCGGAAGAACAGGCTGAGGAAAGTAGTTTAAGGGCGAATGAGCCCGATTGACTGCGGGTCTCCAAACCAAAGTGCATCAGTGTTAATCCAATGGGGGGGGGGGGGGGGGGATTATTTTCTAAGCCACATTTCCCCGCCTGTATTGAATATTTTTAGAAACGGCTTCTTCTTTAAATGATAAATGTAGATAACTTACAGGTCCCTATAATCCCACTTTTTGAAATTGTTTCGAATATTTTGTGTAAAATTATTTATTGAAAATTAAAAAAAATATTCGAACCCATTTCAAAAAGTAGGATTGTCGGGACCTGTAAGTCAGCTACATTTGTCACATAAAAAAAACCGCGGTCCAGCGGGCTCATTCGCCCTTAAGTTTAAATCCCACTCTCAATATTTGTATTTTGATGCATGATTTTATTAGTAACAAGACCAAAAGGTCCGGGCTCGATAGGCACCACAATTTTGAGAACCCGAAATTTCAGGATCAATGTGGCATATATGTTACATTAAAGAAATTTGGAAAAAATATCATGCTGAATTTGTCAAGTAGCTGAACCACCCTGTACCTGTACTAGCTGGTGTTATGCGAAGTTTATGGAGTCAGATAACCCCTGTCGTACTATAAAATCGATGGATATAAATATCTATTGACTAACACAGTATGATATTCACAAAATTCGAATTAAAATTGGATATCACATTTCAAATTTGACCCCCACCCCCACAAAAAAAAATCTAATCACATATTAGGGCTGATGCTCCGATGTTAATTGACGAAGTAATAAAAAAATTGGTATATTTGATGAAATTGACATTACTTTGATAATTTTATTTTCGGAGCATAAAAAAATACATTATTTTATTTCGAGAAAATACAATTTCAATTTGAAGACAAAAAAAAAATTTAAACTGACGTTAAATCTCATCAAGTTAAACTCTATAGACATGTCAACATATGAAAGATGACAGCAGTAAAATTTGAGTTTCCAAACTTTGATGTCTGTCCGTTATTATCCACAACGCTTCCTTTAATTGTATTCAAACTTATTCGGTTGACATAATTTTGGTCTCGCTTGAAAGGAAAGGAAGCGATGTGTGCAATTCAAAAATAAAACCAAAGAAGGCACAGGCCAGGGCGTGGATTGAGAACGAACTCAAACAGGATAACTTGTTTACACATTTATGTAGATTTTTTAACTACTTTGGCGACATTTTCTTTTTTTTCACAACAACTACGCAAACAAAAAAATAGCATTTTAAATGGCTGCTAGTTTAATTATTTTCACTCTTTTTTTAGTGATTTAAACGTTGGAATTGAATTTCAATAGGGTTATTGGCGGCGGGCCACTTAATTTTTTACCACCTATCTACAACATTAAAAGCGGCATTAGAGCTTTGGACCACGCTGAGCCTGATTTCATACATACGCACTGTACGCGGAAAAGAGACCTATCGCAAAAATACTAGTTTTTTCAGAAAAATCATCTGAAATTTATTTTTTCTATTGCATTGCAATTATAGAAAAATAACGATTCGCTTACTGCATTCCAGCTATTCTACCAATTGATTTAATTTTTGCTTTAATAGCTAGATATTTAAATTTTGAATATTATAACATTTACAACTCGAAGTCATATTTGTGCGATAGGCCACTTTTCCGCGTACAGTGCGATAAAACCAGGGCCTTTACTTCAAAGAGGCGCAAAATTGCCTATATATATTTTGCACAAATAACCCTTATTTTAGGGGTACAAAATTGAAAAATTTGTAAAAAACGATGAAAAACTTTTTTTTTAAATATTCGGGTTATAACAAACTTGCTATTTGTATTCAGGCCCATTGCAAATGTTATATGTATTTCTAGTGCACTAACACAAAAAAAAAATACTCAGGTATTTTTGCGTGCTTTTGCTCAGGGCAACAAACGTTGTAAGTCGGGCCTTGGAACCACGACAGATTTAACATGTTCCAGGCCCATACACACGGCGCTATTTATTGTTGAGATTTTTTTACTGCATGATTCGTTGATAGGATGACTAGTGTTAGGACAGAGCCACGTAGTGGAGAGGAGAGTCACGCCCGCTGTAAAGTATGGCAAAAATCGAAAAAATTACTTATTTAGATGTTTGAAGAACATATAAATCTAGGATAGGCATGTGATATAAAAAGATATTTATAATAAAAAGTATTTACGTGCAATAAAGACTCGGGAATCACTTATAGTAAAATCTTGTATTTTTTTTTCTCTTTGAAGGATCTTTAAACAGATTTGTTGGTTGGAAAATATACATTAAAATATAAAATGTTTGGTGGTTTCAACAAATTTTATATTCATGCAATTCGTATAGTTAAAAAGGAAATTTCAAAATCCATTAACATTTATCATCTTACCTGCTTATGGCTACCTATTTAGGCTATTTTTGACTATTTTTATTCAACAAGGGGCAGTGAGTCAGACTGAGATTGCAGCATAAAGTAAACCTTCCATCTTCCTAAACCATAGAGTTACATCCTAAACCGTAACATTTTACTATTAATTTTAGGATGAAGAACTTTATTATTGAATCATAGAGCTTTAAAAGAAGGTCAATAACTATAAATTTTTGTTTTGAAAAACGACAGCTGGTTTTTCCAGATCACCGCCTAAACAAACAACGAGTAGTTTCATTTCGAATGAAGTTGACTATACTCGCCGCCAACCAAATAAGAACACGTTAGGGATGGCAGTTTTTCAGAAAAACCGGTTTTTCAAATACCGGTTCCATCCCTAAAGTGTAACAAATAAGGGTGGCGGGAACTATAGAAAAAACAAAGTGTTCGATCTATGTAATGCAAAGTTAATGTTTTTTTAAGCACTGTATGGATAATAACCTCTGTCAACTGATTGAAAATTAGAATATATAATCAGGAAAATGTTTAATAAATTGCTTCGATCGAAAACATGCACTTTTTTTTTTTACTTTTGATAATAGAAGCAAAAATAACATAAATATGAACAGTTAACAATGTTTTCTGTAAACATAGCTTTTACGTGTGTCATGAAGCATATCCTGGAAAATAGGATATTTTTTTTAATAAATAACACATTTTGATATAAACGCCAAACTGTTTTTAGCTTAGATTTTAAGTCTCAAAATTAAAATAATTCAGTCAATTAAAATATAAAAAAATAATGTAATTTATTATATTTATTAATAATTAAAATATGACAATTCTTTCCACCAAATATATTTATGGGTCGTAAAATATACCCAAGGAAATCGGAAGCGATTTCGATCGCATATCAGATAAATTATGTATTTTTTTGTTGTCTAAAAACATCAATTTTTACTGCAAATGTGAACCGGACCCATTCTTTTGATATTATTAAAATTTAATTAAAAAATTCAGAAATGATAGACGAAAAAAACAATCGTTAGGTATACGTGCAGCGCCAGCATTCGATAATTACTTTTAAAGACACATTACACATTATAAAATGCTCAACATAGTGTAAACCTAGATGTTGGATGTTTCAACCATTACAACTAACTGGTTAAATCAACACTTCATTAATAACGAACAATAGACAATCTGACCCAGCACATACGATATATCATGTTTAAAGTAACGGAATTGAAAAAAAAAATCGTCTGGTTGTCGTATAACAAAAGGGTCTGGGGTAGAGTTTTTTTTTTCTCTAATGCCATATCCAGTCTCACAAATTTACATTGTAAAAAAAATTCAGTCATTTCGATAAAAAAAAATGTGTAAACTTGAAGGTATAGTATAATGAACTTTTGTGGAGTTAATTAAAATAGATGCACCCAATATAAATATTTCAAACTTAATGAATGCGTAAAATAGGGCCATTCCCAATACTTTTAAGCTTCTTCGTAAAACTTTTTCCCCAAATTTTTGTGCGGTGCTAACCAGCTTATACCTGTCAATATTATATAAGTATTCAGAGAGTTAGTTATTCATAAAAGGCATTTCAGTGGAATAGATTTTTTTAAACCTAATTATATCCCTACTATTACATTTTTTTCGAAGGGGGCGGGAGGGGGAGAAGAATATCATTAAAGGAAAAACAATGGTAAAATCGAATAAAATAGTAAGACGCAGAAGTACAAACTATCTTTAATCGATCAGAGCATAGCAGAATTCGAAATAAATAATAAAAATAATAACTATTACTGTCAAATGCATCCCTCCCATTATTAATTATTTATATTAAAGGCTCTTAGATTTTACGAAAACGTTTTGAAGGTTAGAAAAAAAAAGCATATCATAAAATAAAAAAATTACGAAAAAAATAAAACAAATTTTGTTTAAATTTCTTTTAAAAATGAAAAGCTAAGAAAAACATATTTAAATCCAATCCCTCTCCCGAATACGAAAATCATCATCACAAATATCTAAATTAATACCCAAATCCGAAATATTCAAACATCTAATGCTTATGTAAAGCGTCGGCATAAATTGATAATCTGTGCCAAAAGATAAAAGCAATTGCAAGCATTGTTTGTTTTGAATTCGAACCCCCTTCCCCTTCTAACCGAAGCGCCCCCTATACCTGTCGAATGGAGGAAGCTAACTATTATTCGGTATTGAACAAAAACTCTTTGCTGTTTGCTGGGAAAGCACGGCCGCGGCGGAATACATCCCGAAGCCCTGTTTCGTGACGTCAATGCGCAGTGGTGGAAATGGTTGCCGGGTTGGCGTGATTATCGCTGAACGCTAACAAGCAGTTGATGATTTGATACTGGTAATGCGATCATTATTTTTTTTCTTCGACGAAAAATGGATTTGTAATGGAAAGCGGTTCCTAAAATGTGCACCACAGTCGTAATTCGTAATTGCTCCCAAATATAAGAACTTTAAGATTTTAAACAAGCATAAAATATATCTATATTTTTAAAAAAAATTATGTTTCGATTAAAAGAGTAACTTGAAGTTTCTAATAGTTATGGTGTGCTGGAAATATTCTTTTTTTTTAATTCAGCAGAGGAGCAGTGAATCAAAAAAAGGCTAAGGAACCCCCATGTTAGAAGAGCTGTGGATTAAACATATTAATAAAAAAAGAAAATACTCTAAATACTCTAGCCTAATTTTCTGTAAAATACGAGGGTTCACCTTCAAGCATGCCCCGCTCTAGGTCATTTGTCCGGGAGGGGGGGGGGGGGGGGGCTCTCTGAAGGGCGGCACTTTGTCAATTAAAGGTAAAATATTGATATGATGAATTCCTAATCTAACTAATATAACAGGTAAAAAGGTTTAGCGGTTCGTTAAACTAAACGATCTATAGCCTTAATTGATTTTAGCTTCCACACTACGTTTATAACGTAAAAAGTGGAAGGTTTTATAATCGTTCAGTCCGTCTGTCTGTCCGTCCGTCACCCACTTTCACAGAAAGAACCACAAGTCCCACAGACAAGTGGGATACGTCATTTTGAAGCAAAAAATCAGATTAGGCTACATTCCAAATTTCATTAAAAAATTTAATTAGAAGTTTATTTAAAATTTAAATAACTAAAAATTTAATCTACATTGAAATAACATGCAAATTCCATTTTTATTCAATATTTTCACTGTTGCCATTTCGTTAAACGTACGAGAAACTTTATTTGAAAAATATATATATATTTATTTATGTGATATAATTCAGTTTGGATTGTTGAAATATCACAATAGAGTTCTTTTGATGGTTCATTATATATGTATGAAGAAAGATGCATAGAAAATTCTAACTTGGCATAAAAATGTGCAGGAATGTTACATATTTATTCTTTGAAATATAAATATTTTCGAAATAAAATAAATGAAACTAGCCAAATTTGGCGTGTAAATGTTTAATATAGAATTAATGTTGTGTTTGGCGCGTTTATTCCTGTTAAACACAAATGTGTGGAAGCGGGTTAAGTGACAGATTCTGTTACAAACCTACTTGTTTATCTTATCTAAATATACTAGGTGTATTTATTGTATTGAGGTGAGCAGGTGGCAGTGAGCAAGGAAAATAGACAAGCTTATAGGAAGACATAACCTGGAAAACCTTCCAGGTTATGTCTTTGTCGTAGCCATCTTATATACGAATCGTGCAGGACAAAAAAAATCACTTGCCAGTAAATCCCGCAGTGAGACGAACGTCAAATCTGCCGTAGCCTAAAGACACCGCGTACGATGTCGCTAAAGTTGCGTCAACGTCAAGTGCCATCTCAAGTGTGCTTCAACAAATGACCACGGGTCAAAATTACGAAGTCCGTAGCCAATAGCTCTAGTGCGACCTAAATTTAACAAAATCACACCTAGTGTTTACTTCATACGATAGTAACGAGGTTCGATAATATATATTAAATATTTTGCAACATTTTAACAAAATTGTGTTGGAATTTGTATTATTAAACATCGCTGAACCTAATGATTCAAAATTTGATTTTCGATTATTTTTGTAACAATATATTACAAAATGCAAAAGAAAAACATTTTATAAATGCGTACATATTTTCATTATCAATGTCTACTTATATCAGAATTAAACTTAAAACATGCGTACTTATGTAATGCACTAGCAGATTTAACATGCGCCGCTTTCCTGCTCAAGTAGCATTTTATGAGTAGAAGTATTTTATTCATTACTTGGCTAATACATATCAACCATTTCAGCATCTAAAATCCTAGCTTAAGACTAGTTGAAGTAATAACAAGCTATTGAAAAATAAATGCTACGTATTCATATGAAATGTGTGCCTACGACTTTCTCATCCTGAAGTTATACTGCTCAGCCAAAACTCAAACCTGCGCCAATGAGACGACTTCTCTGTTTATACTACTCGAGAATGTATCTTTATCTGAATCAGACTAACCATTTTTTTTTCAATCAAAATTATTTCATTTTTATCAAAAATAAAATATCGAATTTTTAATCTTTATGTGGTCGACAATTCGTCTTTTTGAGTAAAGCGGCTTAAAGGTTATAGCGTTCACGGGATCGAGTTCCTTCAAGATCAATAAAACCCACAGAAGGAATTTTTTCAGACAATTTATTAATTGCATCATTAACCAAAATATTTATATCCTAATATTTTAATTAACAAGAAAAAATTTTATTAAAAAGGCACATAATTTGTACAAAAAATAAATAGTCGAAAGAAAATCCGTTTACTACGAGTATGAAACAAATATCAAGAATAAGGATTAAAGTATTATTTGCAAATTATAAATATTTTTAATTTTTTATAAACAATGCAAATAAACATGATCATTGAATTTCTTAGGAAAATTTAATTAAAATTCAAAAACTGTTTATTATTTTTATTTATAATTTTTAAAAATAAAATTACAAAAACCAACTTTCATAATTAAAAATATAATTTCAAATTGAAACTTAACGCTTTCTACGACATGGAAACAAAATAATTATAACTCTAATAATATTGTATGGTTTAAAATTCGTTTTTTGTTTCCAACTGACTTATTGTCAGGTGCTAGCTACGTTTTGACTTTTTATACTTGCCTATTAATGTTTTTGAAAGGAGAAAAGTGCTGGACGTGACGCAAACTTTTAGCTAACATACTTTAGCTTTATACTTTATATAAACAATTGGAAGCTAAAATCTAAGCCAATAAGTTTTAAAAAAATGTTGCAATTTTTGTATGAGGGGTCAGTCATTCAATGCGCATTTTTTAGAAGCAAACGCAACGTAGCGTGACAAAAGCTGCAAAGCATATCGTGACAGAATAAAATTAAAAATACTATGAAGAATTGTTTTAAAAACACCGGTGCGAGTAATGTTTCACAACATAAAAATAAATTCTATAAATAAATCATGTACCATGTGTTTCAAATTAGAGTACGCTGTTTGAGACGCTTTATAAACGGACAACCCGTGAAAGAAAATGTTTTAAAAAGTGAAAAAAAGTTAAATTAACTCAAGAACGGCTGAACTGATTTGGCTGAAAATTGGTGGGGAGGTAGCTTAGAACCAGGGATAGGCTATGGGATACTTTTTATTCGAACCCAAACGGGTGTAGGAGTGCAAAACGTGAGCCGATTTCCCCATAGGAATAGTATTGTAAGATTAGAATATATACATTTATTTCAATTTAAAGAAATTTCAGCGCGTTCAGCGTGAACGAAAATTAAGAAAAAAAAGAGCACGTGGGTTTAATTTTCTGGATTGTTATTTGAATATCAGTATTTAATTATATTTGTTGATTTTAAATCTTTTGTTTTTTTTTATGGTGGATCAGATTTTCTCGACTAGATTTCAATATTATTCCGAATTTAATTGATGTTTACAAATGGTAAAAAATGAAGATATGGAGGAATATATTCGGCATAAATAAGGAATTTGTACTTTATAAAACGTTTCCAACCATACAAGAGGATGAATGTCTGTTATTTTCTGATGTTAAGCTGGCGTAATAGCCGATTGAATTTTGGCAATGGCGGCTTTTGGCGAAGTTGAAAATTTAATGTAGGGTAGCTATTTCCATCCAGTCGTTGTATGGGTTAGGGTTAGTTTGAATTATTGTCGCATTAAAGCTACACATGAGGGCTATTGGAAATGGGAGTCGTAATTAGAACCACAGTCAAGTTACGAGCCGACACGTGAGTAGGTACCCAAATACCCAAAGCAACTTTTAAGGGCGACATCGTAATAGCAGGGTTGGGAATTTGGAGGATATTTAAAGTGCCCTTCCTCTACACAGGGTATTATTCGTCGGTTATTTTGGTGATGCCCGGACCTGAACCTTGGACCTACAGCATGCAAGACGAAAGTCTTTACCGACTGGGTCCCCCAGCCCTATCGAGCTGTATGAAATATGAAGTGGACTGTTTACCACATTTGGGCAGTTTTGTTTTGCGCTAATCGTGAAATAAAAACAGGCCATTATATCATATAGCTGTTCTGGCAATTTGAACAGGGGACCTATGGGAAAGCCCTCAAACTCCTGGTAGGGCCTGGATAAAATCAACCCCTCATATCAGAATGGGCTGAGATTATAATATTCAGATGGAGTGGACCAGTAGAGAAGGGATCAATTGGTATAAAATAAAAGTTTACATAAAAAAACTACTAATTATGGTTATTAAGGATACACCCGTGCAACGCCGGGTTTATAAAGCTAGTTGTTTTAAAAACACCGACGCGGGTAATGTTTCACAACATAAAATAAAATTCTATAAATAAATCATGTACCATGTGTTTCAAATTAAGGTAGTACGCTGTTTGCGCTTTATATACGGACAACCCGTGGAAGAAAAAAAGTTTTAGACTTTCATATTTGCAGTTGGGTTAGGTTGAATTATTGTCTCACTAGAGCTGCATGACCTTGATTGGCAACGGGCATCGTAATTTTGAACCACAATTAAGTGACAAGCTGACACCTGATAGGCAACCAATGCAACTTTTAATGGCGACATCGTACGCAGCGTGTCAGAGCTTTGGAGCATATTTAACTTCCACTCTCTCTACACGGGATATTATTCGTTGGACTTTTGTCTGCAAATGGGCAATTCTACCATAATTTTTAATTTTATGTCACTTGGGCATAACTTTAATATTTACTGAAAAAATTTATATTTCGTTTTCACTTTTTTTTATTATACTAATAGACTGGTCCTTATATATAGATATTATTATTAATGGTATATTAAAATAAACTCCAAAAAAAAAGTTTAGGTCATTGAAGAAAATTCTTTACTGTCCCCGGTCCTGAATGTCAAATTTTTAGTTTAGTGCTCAAACTAACAACATTTTTAGCAAAAAATTATATTCATTTAAATTTTAAATTGAACTAATACCATATCTTAACAAATTGCTTCCATAAAATATTGGCTTTTGATATTTGAAATGTGGATTTCTCGACTCTTAACTTTGTCTCTGGGTTTTGGTACATTCACTGGAATCATTGCGAATGTGGTGAAGAGAGACACTGGATGGAGCTACAGTAATCTTTCCATCATGAAAACTTTATTGCAGAAACTCACATTTCAGTGAGAAGACAAATTTTTTTTCACAAGACTTCACCGGAAATACTAAAAGTTAAAAACATTATTAAATTGTGCTGTGGGGCTTTATTGCTTTCCTTACAGTCCCTCAGCCCAGGGTAAAGGTTAATTTTTGCTAGATAATTGGAGTTTTTTTGAATTATTTCTAATTATATCTTATGATAAATATTTTTAAGTGAGTGAAACGAGTAAAAAAATCAATTTTCGTTAAACTGGAGTTAGTTCCAACACAAAAAAAGACCGGAAAACATCTTGAATTTTCTTAACGGCCCATGAATGGAAAACCAAAACCGGTTTGAAGACTAACCGGGTTTTTTTTACTTCGGTTTCAGTGAAAATCAGTTTCTTTCGTAAGGCCAGTTTAAACTTGTTTCTATGAGACCGTTTTGTTTTTTTTAAACGCCATCCTTCATTATTTTTTTTCACAAATGAGCCTTGCTGAACATTTTTTTGTAATTCTAGAACACTTATAAGACAAGGATTTTTACACATATTTAAAGTGCTTAAAAAAAATCTCAAGTTTTTTATACCTGAAATTAAAAATTATAATGATTCGTTAGGTAGAACTGCCCACATCTTGTTTATAGGCCAACAGTTATTTTGGCAATGTACAGTCCCAAACCAGGGACCTTTAGCATGTAAGGCAATCGCCTATTGGGACTCCCCAGCTCCCATTTGCAGTTGGGGTATAACTCCATTCAGGCTGAAAGAAAACAAAATAATTTGCCTCTAGATAAAAATAAAAAAAGTGAAGCCAAAATCGGTTGTTCATGCTACATATACTTGTATAAAAATATCCAATCTAATTTAAAAGGAAATTACAGCACTTTTTTTGCGTTAAGGGACACATATAGAGTGAGCGCCTAAAAAAAAGTGATTTGAGTGACTTTTTTTCCCAAAATAAGTACTGCATCAAATGTTTTAAATTTTCGAAGATATATTTATGCATAACTAATGAATACATCGTAAAAAAAAATAACAAAGAGAATTGATTTTCAAAACGAGTTATTCACTATCACCAAGTCTCTAAAAAAAAGTAGTGAATACATAGTGAACAACAAATAACAAAAAATTTGTAACAAAATTATTTTTTGTTTGTAACAAAAAATAATTGATTTTCAACGAGTTATTCGATATCTCCCAAGTATCTAAAAAATATAGTGATGGATGAAAATTTTAACCTTGCTTTGAATCGATTTTCAAGTTTTTAATGTTTATAGATAAAATCTTAAACGTTAGATGAATAACAAAACTTGACCAATTTTTAAAGACTAATAAATAACTTTTTATGGCAATATGTACACTAATCAAAAGACAGGGGTAAATCCTAGGCGCTTTACGAGCCGGTCACTTTATGAGCTTGGCAACATCTCGAAAATCATCTTATCCAAGCCGCTGTCTTTGCTTGTGATTTGATTTGGTCACCCTAAAACTGATCTCTATCAACTTCTGGATACTTGCAACGTTAGCTTAACATACCCTTTCTTGTGATTAGTGCAAATGTGGTAAATAATAAGTTGACGGTGCTTCTGTCGCCAAGGGATTTGGCCTAAAAAACAACAACAACTTGGCGAAACTCGCGTGTTTCCCCATTGCCAGATTCCTTTACGCCGATGCAGTAACCCTAGTTACTTTCGAAAAATAAACCAGACTCGGGGTTTTGGTTTGCTTTGGGCAACACAAAACAAACTTTATTCTACACAATGGGCTAGTACTTGCAATCCAGTTTAGTTTTGTTTGAATTTTCGTAGCACTAGAGTTACACGAGTGGCAATCCAGTTTAGTTTTGTTTGAAAATTTTCGCACTAGAGCTACACGAGTGGGAATCCAGTTTAATATCGTTTGAAAAACCATCGCACTAGAGCTACAAGAGTGAGTGGAAATCCAGTACGCACGCGTTCGGGGCTCCGGGCAATATTTTTTTCTCTAAAAAACATCAGTATCCTACATGGGGCAGTACTGTATGGCCCATTGAAAGCCTAAACACTCGTTTGGGGCCCCGGGCAATTTTGTTTTCTCTAAAAAACATCAGTATCCTACATGGGGCAGTACTGTATGGCCCATTGAAAGCCTAAACACTCGTTTGGGGCCCCGGGCAATTTTTAATTTACAAAGTAAATCAAAAAAAAATTTATTTAGTTTTGCAAAAAATTCCGAATTTAAATAAGCACCATCCATAATAATCGGATGTTCAAAAGCCAAACGCAAACGAAACCTCACGAAATGACGATAGAACAAAAAGTAATTTATAGAATACAAATAAATCTCACGCGCATATCATCCGCGCCACCTAAATTCCGCGCAAATATCACCAGCGCCAGCGATTGGACAATAATTAATTTAGAACAAAAAATCCCACGCGCCTAACATCCGCTCAAATATAACCAGCGCCACCTAGCCACAACAAAGATTCCACAACGTATTTCACCAGAAAATGCCGCATCACCAAAAAAAATTGTTTATCGCTCCCAACAAAAGCGCCAAATCCCTTGGCGACAGAAGCACCGTCAACTTAAAATTAACCGCAAATGTTTGTCAAAAGAAGTTATTTATCGCTCTTAAAAACTCGCCAAACTTCATAATTTGTCACGAGGCCAGGTACTAGGATTTTACAAACTAACACTGCTTGCATCCTGAAGGTGATAGAGACCAGTTTTAGGGTTACTGAAAAAAAAACGCCAGCGAAAAGACAGCTTTTGGAAAAGTTGTCTTTGAGAGGTTGCCAAGCTCGAAAAGTCGCTAGGTCAGTGACTATTTAACCCTTTATATTTAAGAGAAGAGCCCTTTTTTTTTGTTAACTACAAGTGTTTTTGCGAAGAGGCATCCTCTTTTTGGTAGTGAATATTACATATATTTTATAAAGTGAGTCAAAAGATTCAGTCTTCTTTTAAAATTAAAGCTTTAATACATAAGCTTTTGTATATAATAAATAGTTGTTACGGATGTAAAAAAAAATATTAAAAGATCTATGCAATGATACATACTATGGTAAAAATTATTTCTTATCAGAAACATAATGCTCTTCTCTAACTCTGACTTTTTTGTACATGTAAGTTTGTCACGTACATTATTGCAGTATAAAACAAATAGTAAGTTAAGATAACAAAACGAAAACTATACAAAAAATATTTTATAGATTAAATCAATTATAAAGGGTCATATTTCAAAAAGCACACAATTCTAGTGACTCTGCATATTTTCTAAAGATTTACTTTCAATTACCATCACTTATCAATATTTTAAGTGCACTTACTTTAACAAGATTATTAAGAAGAATCAACTTGAACTATAGAAATTAAATTTCGTCGATTTATTTCGGCAAATCATATCACTCTTTTAAAAATATTCTACACGCAAACGCAATGACAACAAAACGAAAACCAAATAGCTAAACACTAAAATCGTTTGAATGATTCCACTCAATCCCAATTCCACTACTAAAATGGCGGAGGAAGGCTTCCCAAAAGAGCAAACGTTATCTAATTCGCAACTTTAATAAAAAAAACAAATTAACAAACAAAAACCAAGTGCAATTATTTATTTTATGATAGTACAAATAATTTTAAAACTTTCATTATTGCATTTATCAACATTAATAAATGCAGGCATCCAAATGTCAAAAACAGCTCAACCCGATTTGAGAATTTGAAACATGTAATGTTATGTTATTAAATGGCGGTACTCTGAGCGTTTTGATGTTTACACGTAAAACCCGGCTTTTTTCGAATTAATAGTAATATGTTGTGATAATCTCTTATATAAAAAATATGGAGAATTCAGAAAGAAAGCCAGATTGGATCCCTACTTCATTTTCTGGGACGGCCGAGACAGGCGATTCGGTGAGCCAGCCGGCACCTGCCGAACCCGCACCAGATGATCAATCGTTTGATATCATCAGCAGACAAAAAATAAATATGGTCGGGCAGACGACTCCTCCAAAACCGACAGCCGATGCACCCCCTATTTCCATGTTTGAGGATGATACTCGTAGCTCGTGGAGTGGCGAGCCCCCTAAGCAGATGACAATAGCCGACGAAGAGCTTCAAAATAGCATGAAGAGCTCAGAAAGTACGCCTAGTCAACCATTTGCTGAAACAAAAGAAGAACAATTTAAAGATGAATCTGCTGTAAAAGTCCTAAAAGAAGAATCACAAGATAGTGTATTCATCAAACCTCAAGAGGAATCACAAGACAATGCCACGATTAAACTTCCAGAAGAATTACAAGACAGTGTCTCCATCAAACCTCTAAAAGAATCACAAGAAAATGTCTCCATCAAAAATCAAGAAGAAATACAAGACAGTATCTCTAACAAACCTCTAGAAGAATCCCAAGAAAATGTCATCGTCAAGCCTCAAGAAGAAACACAAGATGTTTTTATGAAACCTCTAGAAGAAGAATCAGTAGATGATACTTTATGCAAACCTCAAGATGAAGAATCAGCAGATGTTTTCATGAAGCCGCAAGAGGAATCACAAGACAATGTTTTCATTCAAACCCAAGAAGAAGAAACACAGGAGAAGGTGTGTGTTAAGTCCCAGGAAGAATCACAAGATAGTGTATTCACCAAACCCCAAATAGAAACACAGGACGAGGCTTTCATCAAACCTCAGGAAGAATCACAAGATAGTGTTTTCATCAAACCTCAAGAGCACGAATCACTAGACAGTGTGTCAATGAAACCTCAAGAAGAAGAATCGCAAGACATTTCAATGACTGAAACACCTACCAGTCCCACTTCCAAAGATGAATCCATCGGGAATTCTCAAAACAGCATTTCTTCTCCAAAGCCAAACCTCGAAGAACCCAAAAGCAATGGCCTACCCAAGTCGTCAGCAGAAGAATCTCAAAAAGATGTTTTTCTCAAACCAAGTGAAAAATCACCAAAGAGTGCAGTCCTAAAAGAAACAACTGAAGGAGAACCTGAAAAGAAGGCAGAAGAGGAGAAAACTCGAGAGTTTCCTCCGGAAGGCCTTTTCGAGTACATGTGGCCTCAAGAAAACGGTGAATTTTATATGCTCCAGGAACAGATTTCAGATTATCTTGGCCTCAAGTCCTTCAGAAGGAAGTATCAGTCCAAGCTGACTCGACGCAATGTGGAAATGGAAGAAAGGCAATTCCTCCGCGAAAAAAACGTCGTCACGGAAATGCAATGTGATCTCGGACTTACAGCACTCAAGTCGGATGAAGTTCTCGAACTGATGAGCCGTGAGTACCCAGACCACTACGCTGAGTACATCAAAGTCTTACGTGAGCGACAGCAGCAAACCATCACTGAGAAACATAAGGAGTTCGTTGCCACGAACTCTGACAAGAACAAGATGAATGATCTGGTGAGGAAAGCGATGAAATCGGCTGCCGAGTACAATGCCCATCTCAACCAAGAGAGACGCGAAGAACGGAAGTCTTGTATGGATCTACAGACATACACAATCCACTATCCCAGATCTAATAAACCAAAGCCGGAGGTGAACACGAAACCTGGGAAGTATCCTGTGGCCCTGTTACCAGGGCAGTTCCAGGACTATTACAAAGAGTACACTTCGGATGAACTTAAGTATCTCCCTGTTAATACTGTACTTTATGGACCCCTTAAAGAGCTTCAAGGAGGTAAGCCATTGGTTATTGGTTTGTTGGCAATTTGTCTTCTTATTTTCTTTATTTCTTACTAAATAATACCAGATTATTTTTCAGAAATCACATTAAAAAAACTTTTAAAACTACTTTTAAATATTTAGAATGTTTTTATATTTTGTAAAAAAAATTTAAAAATCATAAAAGAGTGTGTAAATTGAGTGTGTTGTTTCGGGCACAGGATTTACGGTATATTTTGAGCTCATGTTTCAACTTAAATATTTCTATAATTATTCAAGCTGATATTTAGAAACGTAAGCTTTTATTCTGATACCTACCCATTTTATTGCATTTCGAAGAAGATAAGGTAGCTTCTAGTTTACAAATAACTTTTACTAGTTAATATAGGAATATTAACTAGTAAATAGTAGATATAGCTAGTAGATTATTATCTAGTAAATGGACTAATTATATAGTCAATATTAAGGTTAGGGCTAAGTCATTAATATATGCATGAGTATTTTATGTTATAACATAAATCTAAACATTTATTTAAACCTATAGGTGAAGTTGTGTCATCAGAGTCTGAAGACAGTTCCGCTTCGGATAAATCATGTAGTAGCTCCAGTGATGAGGGTAGCAGTTCAGAATCTGAGGATAAAGGTTCTACCAAAGCTGAGCCAGAGTACAAGCCTAAAGTGAAGCCAAACGCTGTGTGTAAAACTTGCAAGAAAGGCTCTTCAGAACCTACCAAGGATGGTAAGATTTTTTGGTTTTTATTGTTACAGTATAACCCGATTATAGCATCATTCAAGGGATTGCGATGTTTATGACACTATATACAAGTAATGTTGTAAGCAAGGTGGAATATTAACCCTCTGAGGGATACAGACTTATAAACCCGTCACCTGACTGTCAGGTTATCCAGCAGCACACCATAGTTTTAAAAAAAATTATAAATTTAATCATTTTATTAAATTTGAAAATGTAAAGCATGGAAGAGACATTTATAACCATCTAATACAGAAACATAATTGTTAAAAAATTTAAGAAATTAACTTTTCAGTTAAAAATTTTAATTTAAATCTCATTCAGTAGAAGCAAGTTAACAGCCAATTTGCTTATCCCTCAAAGGGTTAAGTGTAGTAATTTTGTAAAATATGTATTATGTACTCGTATTATTTATTAAAGCTCTAAACTAATGTCTGTTAAACAAGTTTTTACCCTGTGATATTAGTAGTAGTTTAAATTCTCTTCTGGATAATAAATATTTTACAGGGAAAACAAATTTCAAATTTAGCTACTTTCAAATCATTTGGTGAATAAAATTTAAGTAGTGAAAAAAATATTTTAAAAAAAACAAAAATTAAGAAGGCATTTCACATATCACATAAACGCAAAATTTAACCATTGTTGTCACCAGGGTTTGAAATTAAGATTTTTTAATCACAGTTATTGTGACTAGATTTTTTTAAATCATCAATACTTACTTTTTTTTATCTTGGTTTCCAAGGATCTCGCCAAAATTAATTATCTTGAAATCAAAAATCTTCGCCGATCCTAAATTTGTCAAACCATTGCTGTGAAAGTATTCATTTTCGATATTTTTTTTAAAAAATTGCTTCTAGGTAATGTGCTAGGTTTTTAAGGCACAGCTAATTTCTCCTAAATTTCTTTATGCAGTAGAACCTTGGTTATCCGGAACTCTCTGTTAAACAACCATCCCTAAGTCCACATAAAAAATTTCTCCTACTAACAAGGTCCTTCGTGTTTTTCACAAAAGAAACCAGTCTAAAAAATCTACACCGATTCCTAAAGTGTGGAATCTCCGGCGATATTAAAATCGGGCAAACTTCTGCGAATCAAAAATCTGGAATCTCCGGTAATTTTGAAATTGTATTAAAATTCGGGTTTTCAATATAATCGGAAATTACAGTGATTTTAAGATAGCAAAATTTGTCAACTCGAAAGAGTAAAATAAATTTCTGGCAAACCTAAATTTCGGAAAACTTCTAGAATCTCATATAATTGTGCGACTTCATGGGATATCTATTATTAAACAAAACATAGCGGTTTTCCTCGAACTCCGTTCAGATATTAAAAAATAGTAATTATAAAAATTAAATGTAATCTTTCAGAGCTTTATTTTTGTCAAGAAGTCTTAGTTTCATAGATAACTTATTAAAACTAAAACTCAATGTTTATAACTGCAAAGCCAGCACATATTTCGAATGTTGGCGAATAGAGGTCCGCGGACTTTCGACGCTCTATAGTACTTGTTAACAAGTAAGTCAACTAGTAGTTAATTATGCCCAGTTAGAACTATAATATTAGCTTACAAAAATAACCAAGCCAAAAATGAGACTTTGAGGTAAGTTAAAAATAGAACAATTTTTATTAAATCAGAAAGATACTGTAAAGGAATAACATTTGTATTTTTCAGTAAATGTAACAAATTTGTAGAAGCAGAAAATAAAAAAATATAAATATTGCACAAAGTTTAACACATTCTTTAGATTACTAAAATGCTTTTAATTTAGTCAGGCTGGATTAAGTTTTTTTTCTTCAAAAAAAAATTAATTAACCAATTCGATAAATATTAACCCCCTAACAAATAAACTACGACGTCAAAAATATTCCGAACAGCTTTACAAAAAACAAATCCCTAACCAATTACATTTTTCAAAACCAAGAGCATTTGCGAAAATTCTTAACCAACTTGAGTTCAAAACAAAATAAATTTTACATACAGTTTATCTTCATGAAGTCAATGACAAAAAAACACCGGACGACGTTGAGGGCTGCAGATACATCACACACCAGGAGGAACGGGCTTGGAAAAGCTTAATTTTCAATAAAACATCCTTCTCACGAATTAAAGATGGAGTCCACCGACCAGCAACGGTGAAGTATAAATTTGACGGTTTTAATTCATTTTAACTTAAGTTGTCGACCGCTGGTCTCTCTTCAGAAAGATAAGATAGCACCAAAAAAGACAACAAGAAAACTACCACGCGTAGAAAACCTAACACCCGCTTATAAATCCCGCTTCAACACGTGGCCATCTCCTATTCGCTGAAATGCAGAAACGCCCAACATCCGGTCATTCCGTCATACGGGCGTGACGTCATAGACCGAACACGTAACGAAAGAAAAATTGGCATGAAACGTCAAATCGCCGATGATCGAAACGAGAATTTAACAGTACTAAAAGTTTTACTATTTAATGAAGTCTCTATTACCCGGAAATTTCGATTATCTGCCCTACCTCCGGTCCCAATAAAATTGGATAGTCCGGGTTTTACTGTTAATTATTTTCAAACATAGATCCTAACCAATCTTTTAACCTTTCTAGAACTCGTCCACTGCGCTGATTGTGACAACAGTGCCCATCCAGCCTGCATCGAACTAAGCCCAGAAGTCGTCGAAGTTCTCCGAACCTACCCCTGGCAGTGCACCGACTGCAAAGTCTGTTCCCAGTGCCGAAACCCTGACGACGAGGACAAAATGCTGTTTTGCGACACCTGTGACCGCGGTTATCACACCTTCTGCGTGGGTTTGAAGGCCCTGCCCATGGGCAAGTGGGTCTGTAGGAGATGCGGGACTTGCTCTGGGTGTGGGGCCACCCGACCGGGAGATAAGGCCCAGTGGAATTGCGAAGGGGGGGAATCGGGAAAGACGCCGAAGATTCTGTGTCAGACTTGCTTCAAGGGGAAGAAAAGATGAAAGACTATAGTGAATGATAGCGGTAATAGTGTACTATAGAAGCATTTGAATTATGTATTTTAAAGGGTTTTGTATTCATCACAGGTGCTAGTTTTAAATATCTGGCTTTGAATTCCATTTTATCAATGAATAGAAAAATTGGTATAAGACGCTGAAGATTCTGTGTCCGACTTGCTTCAAGGGGAAGAAAAAATAAAAGATTGTATATGACCAGAATAATAATGGCAAATGTATATTATAGAAACATTTGAGTGATGTATTTTTATGGGTTTTGTATTCAGCACAGGTGCTAGTTTTGAAAATCTGGCTTTGAATTCCATTTTCCATTATATCAATGAATGGAAAAATTCGGATAAGACGCTGAAGATCCTGTGTCAGACTAGCTTCAAAGGGAAGAAAATATGAAAGATCGTGCGGGACTAGATTGTAGTAAATGATAATGGTGTTGTATATCATAGAAGCATTTGGATGATGTGTTTTTAAGGAGTTTGTATTCTGCACAGGTGATAGTTTTAAAAATCTGGTTCTGATTACATTTTCTATTATGTCAATGGATAAAAGAAATTGACTACTGTTAAGTACTTTTTTTACCAAAAGTGCAGCGGGTAACAATATTTGTATTAAAAATACAAGGAAAAATTGTAAAGAATAGCCATCTGTACTACAAAGCCCTAACAACAAAGACCATGTTCTTTTCAATGATGTATATTCGGTTTGAGTCTGAAGTCCCAGTTTCTGATGTAATACTGTGTTCAAATAAAATTGGAAGTCTTAAGAACAATGGGACTCCCCTGGTAACCAGAGAAATCAACAGAGTAGATTTTAGGAGGGAGAGTTTAGCAAAAGATACTCGTAAGTTCGGGGTGACAATTGAATTGCATTGAATGGTTACCATTTCCTTGTCATTATCACCTATACTCAATTTCTATATATATAATGACTCATACTATATACTTTCTATATATATAATGATTCATACTTTATTTTTGTTATTTTCTTATTGGGTGTCTGAATCTGAGTACTTTATATAATTTCTTTTCAACTTGGCGTACTGCAATTTGTTTTATAGTTTAAATTTGTTTAGCACAATAAAAGTTTATTTATCTATCCCTGGAATATTTAAAAAATGAATTATTCCCTGTGAATAGGATTTACTGTTAAATTTAATCTTTTTATTCTTTCTTAAAAGTCTTCCTTTATTTTAATTATGTTTCCTTTCAATTGGTTCTGATAAGTGTTTTAATTCTGGTTCTGATAAGTTTTTTTAAGTCTTTTATTACAACACTAGCTTTATAAACCCGGCGTTGCACGGGTGTACCCTTAATAACGGTGATTGTTTCTTTTATGTTAACATTAATTTCATACTAATTGAGCCCTTCTCCACTGGTCAGCACTCCATCGGTATATTATAATTTCGATAGGTTCCAGATTCGGGTCCGGGCATCGTCAAAATAACTGCCGACCTATAAACGGCAAATGCAGCCAAAAATGTTCGACAAATAATACCCAATGTGTTGGGAGTGCAAGTTAAATATTTTTCAAAAGTCCCGACCATGCGTATGAAGTCGGCCTTAAAAGCTGCATTGGGTGCCTACTCAGGTGTCGATTCGTCACTTGACTGTGGTTCTAAATTAAGACGCCCGTGGCCAATATAGCTCTAGTGCGTGGCCTTCGTGTATAGCTCTAGTGCGACTATAATTCAAACTTACCCTAACCCATACAACTAGATTAGAAAAGCTAACCTACGTTAAATTTTTTACTTCGCCAAAAGCCGCCAATGCCCAAATTCAATCGGCCATTATAACTGTACAAAATTGACATAAGGGATAAGGATATCATAAACATAAAGTTTGTATGCTATACGTACAGGGAATTAACATTTCTTAGAAGTTTTCATCATATCTAGAATAGTTATCGCCTTTAAAGTCATTAGACATTGTGGCAATATCTTCACTTACCATTTGTTAACATCAATTAAATTGAATTTGGAAACCCCCCCAAAAAATCAAAAGATTTAAATTCAATAAATAAAATAATGATATTCAAATAACAATCCTACAAATTAAACTCGCGTGTTCTTACGTGCTTTTACTTAATTTTCGTTCACGCTGAACGCGCTGAAATTTTTTAAAAAATGGTAGTTTAAAATATAAATTCTAATCTTACAATGCTATTCCTATGGGGAAATTGGCTCACGTTTTGCACCCCTTCACCCGTTTGGGTTCGAATAAAAAGTATCCTATAGCCTATTCCTGGTTCTAAGCTACCTCTTCACCAATTTTCAGCCAAATCAGTTCAGCCGTTCTTGAGTTATAAATGGTGTAACTAACACAACTTTCTTTTATATATATAGATAAGTGGTAAATAGTGAAACTTATTGCATGGGAAAATGTGTCCAGTGTTGGCTTTTTTCTTTTAAGAAAATTATAACTGACTTAAGTTTATAAAAGCTTGATATAGCGACTTCCCTCAGGACCGGTTCCTTGTATTTATCTGTATCCTATTCATTCATTGTTTGCCCCCTTTCCTTGATGAGGGGACTTTCTTATAATGTTCAAACAAAAGCAAACAGGTTGATTTTAAAACGATGTACGAAAACGGCTTCTTGTGGATTTTTTTTTTCATAAATTACTAGCAAATATTCGGTCACAATACTGTGGAATTTCTTACTTTCTTGTTGTTAGTTTTTTTTATGGTAAAATAATAGGAATCGAAGGGGTGGTATAGTCAAGGAACTACTGTGTGCAATTTTATAAAAGCTTGCATGTAAAATTGTTTTGATACCACATAACAAACTTTTGTAAAATTTGTTGCCTAAAAGTTTGCCTTGTTATTTTGGTTTATAAATTTATTATTACTAAGAATTTTTTTTCATGTACATATTCAGAACTTAAAGGGTGAAAGCCGTTGGCTAACCTTTTCACAATTTTAATACTTGTATTTTTTAGATTGATACATTCATGCACTCAATTGTATAGCTGATGTATTGAATTTTAACCAATGATGTTATACATCTGATTGATAATTTAAAAGGAATCATGCATACAAAAAAATGTATTGTAAATACTTAAATGTAAAAATGTTGGAAATGTTCATATGCATGTACAGTTTTAAATAAATACTTCTTTTATGTAGATTATCTGTCTCTTCAAAATAATTTTTTTTTCTGATTTTAATGATAAATTTGGCAATACTAGGAATCGAAGAAATACTAAAACCTTTACTGTCAAGCGCAATATGATGAATCTTGCTTTAATATTAATATGAAGTCACCCTAACTGAGGCTTGATTTATTAGTTATTGGCAATAGAATTATCACAGACAAGCTGCTAATATTTTGTAGCTACACTAAAAATCGAATCTTATATGTGACATACATAAAATTAATTATAATTCTTTATTTTTGCTTTGAAATAACTGTTGATAAATCGGAATTCAGAATAATCATGCAAAATGGCATATACTAGAAAAAGTAATAGTTTACCAAGAAATGAATCACATCACCAACACTTGTATTTGAAACAGAAAAATAAACATTGACCATAGCTATTTTGCTTCTCAGTTAAAGATATATCACTTGATATATTTCAAACTATAAAGTAGGTCAATGGTCTTAAAGAAAAATATATCCTGACTTTGAAAACCAATATCATTTTAATGTTTTGCAAATCTGATAATCTGCTATGTTATAAAATGCTTTTATAGCCCTCGTGTAGCTCTAGTGTGACGATAATTCAAACTAAACAAAATGCTTTTTTTTTTGGTTAGCTGGTAGTCTACATAATTTATTAGAAATCTAATTTAGGCAGCACATTAGTAGAGTATAAAAAAGTACCACTTATTTAAAATAAAATGCAATGAAGTTTTATTTAAAAAATTGATTAAGAGAATGAACTTCTGTGAAAAAAGTCACCTATAAACCAAATATTTAGTATCAGTTTTTGCAGTTCAAATTATGCCCTATAAGTCTAAATTATACAATTACTTTTCATGATTCCCACTAAAACATTGTATAGTCATCATACTATTTTATTATGTTCTTGAGAACATCAAAACCCTAACTTTTTAAAAAAATTATTTAGAAATAAAATATTTATTCTTAATACAATAAATATGTGCTTAGTATTGTATTTGCAGAATCAAGTAATCTTTGAAATTCAAAAAGTAACTTTTAAAGAAATAAATACAATCGTTCATTTTTTACATTTATTTGATTTAATACACAGCCAAAAAAAATTGGACGCTACATTTTTCTAAACAGGCAGAAAGAAACATATGCAAAATAAATAAAATTTCACTACTGCACACCGATTTATTAAACTTTTAAACTGTACACAATACCAAACAAATAGGAGATGTCTAACTTCATAAGTCACATTCACATAAGTTTTGCTTAGTTTATCAAAAGAAATTCATTAAATGTGAAAATATCTAAACTTAACAAGTCTATGAAAAATAAGATTAATTATTTATATGTCCTTCAACACTAAAAATTTAATTCAAAGTCAAAAAACAAAACTGAAAAATATAATCAAAATAATAAAGTAGCAAACGTGTAAAACATACCACTAAATATTAGTAGACCTATGACTCAGGTAGCGGGTTATGCAATGTAAAAATAGTTGGCATTAGTTTACAGTTATTAATATTCAATTGTATAAAATACAACTTTACTTGTAAGTTAGGTTATTTACAACTGTATTCAATTAAGTACCAACAAAGTTGATGCCAGCAAACTTTTTTTTATTTAAAACTGGAGTTGTTATATGTAAGCATAGATATCAAAATAGCTGATCTCGAAATATATTTAGTAATATCAAGTAAGCATTTTAACTATTAAGCAATTAGTCAATTTTATAGGTTTATCCTATTACAAATTTTTAAAAAAATGAAAATTAATGAGCTCAAATAGGGATTTTTAAGGGAAAATACATACCAAAAATGTATTTATAAATAAAACTAAAATTGCAAATTGGCCCATTGGGCTTCAATTGCAACATTCACCAATTCAAACAATTAATAAATTCTACTTGCTGTTTTTGAAACTGCTAACAACAGAAATCAATCATTAGGTAAAAGTATTAATTTGACTAATTTTTTTGCAAAAGGATCTTCGATTTAAAGTATTTTTTTCATTGAAAACTGTTTATGTCAAGGCAACTCTGAAAAAGCGAATTTATATTTAGAAATACTTTTTAAAGACTGCTTAAAAATGTAATTTACAAAGTGCCACATGAAATAAGCTTTTTGTGAAAATATCTTGCATTACCCATACTGAAAATAAATTTTAGATTATCATAACTCCAGAAAAGTAACAATGTAATTTAGATGTAACTAAAACTAATCTATAATGAACTAAAACTAATAATGAACTATGAGAAAACTAAACAGTTGATAAAATAAATATAATAAATAGTAATTATAATTTGTTTTAGAACATACCATTATAATTTTTATATAAAAATGAACAATCGAATTAATGAAATATTAAAATATAATTCAGCAAATAATCTTGAATACAGTTAGCTAAACAAAAACAAATACATAAATAGTTTAATGTGACCAGATGTTGTGTTTTAGGCAGAACAGTCCCGCTTTTTGTCTCGCTGACCTGTGGACAAAACTTCATACTATTCTGTTCCAGTCCCAGTAAATGTAAGTAAAATATCGATTTTACAAAAAAAAAAAAAATTGTGAATACTCTGTAATTCAAACATTAAAATGATCTTAAACTTGATAGTTACTTAATATTTAATTACTCAAGACAATACTAACCATTCATTAGTTACTCTTCAGCTACATTCTGCCACGCTCGAGCATTCCGAATCAGATTTAAATAACACCAAAGTTATGTTAAAAAGGGTGAGCAAACCCGATCCTCAATAGCCCAACATTCTTATAAATACATCCATATTAATAGAATGTAATGAATTTTTATTTTAAAAATCTGGTCACATTAATAAATAACAAAGTATAATAACAGAGGGGTACTAAAATTTCTACTTCAACATTACATGGAATAAACATTTGTTCCCAATATAAATAACTTTTTCAAAGAATATAAAATATTTTGATATTGTAAAAGCTACTAGAGTGAGTGATCCAGGGTTCTTAAAAAAATAATAAAAATATTTAAGAACTTTTAGGGACTTTCAAAGGCAACTTTAATGTTAATTAGGACTTGTGTTAACATAATAATTTCATGAACCGAATTTTCATAAATGAAAGGAAAGGACTTTTGCACCTTGGCACAAAATAAGTATTGAGAACGATATAAATAAGAAAAAAAAACACTATGAATGAAAAACAAATAAAACTAAAATCCTTTAAATCCAATGTGAAGAGTACAGGGGAAGAAACGCTTTATTTGTTAGGAGTAGTGCCGTAATTGTATCTGCTTGGCGGACATTGGCGACAGAAAACCGTTTTTCCTTTCGGTTCTTCTTTCGCGGTACCAACGTGTGACTCGTGTCCGCTGATCGCTGGCGTATATCAGGGTTGCCGCGAGAGAAAAACAAAGTGAGTAACCGATTTCCTCACACCAGTTTAGGCGATGACTCGCTTTCATCGCCAAAGAGGCCTGATGAGGAAAGTTTTCTACGGAATTAAGCGGTTTTTCCCTTGTACTCTTCATGTGTCATATACTTTTATGTAAAATAATTTTTAAAAACCCTGTATAACAGATCAGCAAGACTTTACAGCTACAAAATAAAAGCAAATATTCCACAGTTTTCAGAAAAGTGTTGCACCCCCATGGCAAGACAGTAAATTTTTCTTATACACCTCCTGTCAACACATCATATTTACACCAATTCCCCCCCCCCCCCCAAAAAAAAAAAGCATCTCACTCACAACACATTACACTAAGCATAATATATATATATATTCATATAGGTGATTATATTCATATAATAAAAAACTAATATACACCATTTGCTTATCTGATCTTTATCTGTCTTAAAACATGTCGAGTTCTACATAAAGGGGTTATTCGGCTGTGGCGGGGCCTGGAGCGGTGGGTATCCGGCGTGAAAAGCTTGCATAGGAAGAGTTGAGTCGTTTGATATCGGGAAGGACTGAGAGGATCGCATTTCGTTGATTGTTGGGGGAGATGGACGGGCGGCTTGGAAAGGGTTGCCTGGGGAAATAAGAGAGAAGGGTTAGTTTGGTTTGGTTGAATTGAAGTCACACTAGAGCAGTGTTAGAAGTTTTATGGAAAAAATTAAGGCGAGATATTTGTATTCGGTTATATTTGCACAGTGGAAAAATTAAGCCAGTAAGCAGAGTTGAAAAAATATAAGATTTTTTTAATTTAAAGAATATCAGCTCGTTTTCAAAGTCCACAAATAATATCATCACAAAGCATTAACGAAGTAAACAGCACTGCAAAAAGATAGTAACATCATATCATAGGAAAGTAATATTGATAGATATCTCAAAATAATATCTGATACTAATAATATACTATACCACGTTACCAAAGCTTATATACATAGCTGGGAATACATCATTATGGCAACGCCCACCACGACGCTTTCCCGAACACAATCAAATCTTAGTCCATGACATCATAGGCAGCACCGCAGCTAGATAACCTCACAGTACGTAATCCTAGCAATTTGCATGAAAAGGTTATGCCAACAATTTGCTACTTATTTAAAAAAAAAATAAGAGCAAATGCATACTTTCCGGGAGCATTTCCAAAAAGGATTATTGAAAAATGCTACTTTTATGTAATTTATCCATGAAGTCTGGATGTCTGCAATGACTCTGTAGTATGATTTTAAGATGGCTGCAATGACTCTGTAGTATGATTTTAAGATGGCTGCAATGACTCTGTAGTATGATTTTAAGATGGCTGCAAATTGGGCATGTATAGAATTACCCAAGAATCATCGAGTGAAAGATGTTGTGTCATGACACATTCAGTGTTAGAAGAATGACTGTTCTTGGTTTTATGATATTCAAAGGCCAAATGTCAGGCACATGTTCTAAACAGGTAGCCAAATAATATTCTTCTCAAAGCTTTAAGTGTATCTTGTTATAAACATTTCGAAATTTTCACATTACCCATATTTCTGGTCCGAGGATTGGTAGAGTTCAAAAGCGAGTCGGTAGAGAGCAGAGCGTCTAGTATGCCGACATCAGCCGATACAGACTTTTTCATGCTGCTCATGTCAAATGCTAAAAGAAAACCATACATACATTTATTAAAAAGAAGTTTGTTTTAATGAAAGCGGGTATGAAGAAGCCAGCAAACACAAATAAGCCAATTTTTCAAGTTTGCCCTTTATTGAGTACATAAACCCCTTGTTCGTTACACAGCTTTTTTCTGTATTTTGTACATCAGTCTTTCTTACGATAACCTTAAATCTTAAAATTTCATAATTTAATTAATAAATTTTAATTTAAAATGTATTATTTTCGTTTCGAAATGTTTTTAAGATCGGCTCTTCAAAAATAAACCAAATTCTGATTTTTAAACAAATATGTTATTTGAAAAAAATATAATTTAAAATTTATGCAGTGAAAACAACCGTACATATTTGTCCATTTCCAGGCTGTTCGGAATGTTAAATTTTCCATAAACAATTAGTTGAAATAAATACACCACAACACACATTACAAAATAGTTAAAGGATAAAAATAAAAAAAAAGTAGGTTTGTTACAGAATCTGTCACTTAAACCGCTTCCACACAACATTTGTGCTCAACAGGAAGCAAACTATTTATACACCTCAGAAAGAAATTCGCCAAACAGAGCCTTTAACTAGTTGTAATTAAACATTTAAACAATAACATTAATTATTTTCATTAATCCTCTTCCTCAGATTTAATAATTTAATCTTTTTTAATAAATATCTTTGTGTTGCGTCGCCACAATTTACCATTTACATTTCTTCATCAGAAACAAAAAAATCATACAAAATTCAGTCATTTATCGTTTGTTAAATTAATTTACAGTTCGAAAAATATATAATTAGTACAATTGATGCTTTAAAAATAAAAGCGAAACTTAGCATATTTTTTATGCCAAGTTAGAATTCTCTGTGCATCTTTCTTCATACATATGTAATAAACCATCAAAATAACTCAATTGTGATATTGCAACAATCCAAACTGAAATATATCACATAAATAAATATTTTTATTTTTATTTCAAATAAAGTTTCTCGTACGTTTAACAAAATGGCAACAGTGAAAATATTGAATAAAAATGGAATTTGCATGTTATTTCAATGTAGATTAAATTTTTAGTTATTTTAATTTTAAATAAACTTCTAATTTAAATTTTTTTATGAAATTTGGAATGTAGCCTAATCTCATTTTTTGCTTCAAAATGACGTATCGCACTTGTCTGTGGGACTTGTGGATAAGTATAAACAAAGTAGCAAAATAAATTATCTAATGCAAACAGGATACATAGAAAAAAAACTGAACTATTTGAAAGTTATTCGCTTAAAAAAATACAATCTTAGGCGATTTTTGTAGCCAATGGCTGCCATAATACGAATTTGGCCAAAAAAAAATTGCCAGACATGTTCCTTAAGATTAACCCTTAAGGCTAGACTAAAATATTTCAATGAACTGGGAGCGAGCAAGGCGAGCCTTCTAAAGGGAACTGCGGAAGCAGTTCCCGGGGGTTGGCGAGCTATAGCGAGAAGGGGGCGTGCCCCCTAGTTTATGTATAAGTCATTTAAGTTTTTTTTATTGAATACCTATAAACTTATAAATATTTTGTCTAGCAGGCAGAAAAATGCAGTAAGTATACCTTTTGTACTTAATTTTTAAGATTAAATAAAACAGGAGCAAAAACAATAGAAAATAACTTACCACTTGGTTTTTCCTCAGGAAATGGAGGAGGATTTGAAATTGGAGGACCCCAAGGGTTACTAACACCTAGAAATGGACCCAAAAACTTAGTTCTTATAGTAGTTAAAATGTACAAAAAAAAACTTTTTCATATTTTTGCACTTGCAAACCAAAGCACTACAGATACTAAGGAATAGTTCACAGTACTCCATAAATATATATATTATTGAAATTTAATAAAAATAGCTAATCTATAACACTCATCACTAAGTCAAAAAAATTTTATTCAAACAAACATTAGAGAATGATTTGGACTTAGTTTGATATCATTCTCAAATGTTAGCACAAAAAATTTAGGATCCTTTTGCAGATTTTTTTTAGTTTGTACGTCACTAAATCAAAAAAATATTATTATAAATTATTTGTTAGCTTTTCTTAAACTTTATTTTATATATGAGGTAAAAGTATTTGCTGAATGGAAATTTCACAGAAAAACAAAGTTGTATAACTGTTGTTGTTTGACAAGATTGTAGAAAGAATATTTATGAAAAATAGCCCACATAACTTTTCAGTATTCATAGTGTCTACTAATATATGTGAATAACATTGAATTACCAATATTTAGGGGCTGTAACTTGAAAACGGTCTGCTAAGCAGATGAAATCGATAAAAAAATCAAATTTTTCATAAAAGGGATTTGCCGCATATCTTAATAATAAATTGTCACTCTTAGCAATAATCTGGCAACCTGTTTCTTTGGGAAAATATACCAGTATCTAAGGAAATAGTAAACATATGAAGTGAAATACCAACCAGTGTTATGGTTCTGCTCAGGCAAGGCATTTGAGTTAT